>SPJY01025686.1:3706192-3770562 GCA_005191435.1 Raddia distichophylla | reverse complement strand
GAGAGAGAGAGAGAGGAGGAAGGAGGCGGCGGGTCAGGCGATCTCCGGCGATGGCGAGGGGCGGCGGCTTCGGCGATGTCCCCTGGCGGCGCAGCGGCATAGGGCGGCGGCGCTGCTCCAGTGGGGCAGGGCAGAGGCGGCGCTGCAAGGCGGCACGGTGGCAAGGCATGGGCGGCGGCGTCCAGGCGCGGCATGGCTACAACGCCGGCGGCGGTTGTGCCGTGGCGGCGGCGTGCTCCAGGGGCGGCGACATGCTCCAGGGGCGGCAGCACGGCTCGGCCTGGGGGCGCGGGGCAGGGCACGGCGGCGGCTCGGCTGGGCGCTTGGCAAAGGCCAGGCGGCCTGGGAGGGTGGAGGCGGCGGCCATGGGGAAGAAGGACATGGCGGTGGCGACATCTGTGCAAGGCGCGCTCAGCAGCGGGGTGGCTCGGCCAGGGCGGCGACGGCGTCGACGTGGCTGCGGGATAGGTTGCAGGGGCTAGGGTTTGGTGGCTAGGGATCCAACCTTGGGGCTCCATGAGTTGTGGACGTCAATAGGTGGTCTTGGGGGGTTTATATAGTGTTGGGGAGGGGTGGATTCGGCCTGGATGGAATAGGAAAGATTTAGAAAACCGAATCCGACTCAAAGTAGAATTCGGGACTTGCCGAATTAGGATCCCGAATTTCCCAGGGTTTTTGTGGCCGAAACTTGGGGACCAAGTTACCTAGGGCTTCTAGAACACTTCTCTATTTTTGGAGAATTTTCGGATCAGGATTCCTCACGATTTCATGCGAAATACCTTCTAAATTGGGCCTTTTCGGGCTTAATCCGACTTTTCGGTAAACCCAAAAATTAGGAATAGATAAGGCATATATTTGGGAACCTTGGGGACGTGATGCCACTGCCCCATCCCGATTTTAAGTAAGGCTTGTGCATAAAATAGCCTATCGGACCATAAAATTATAGCTGTAATAGGTTTTATCTACGCAAATAATCAAACCAAAATTTACCTTATATTTATATCTTTTAAAAACACTTGGGACACCTAATAATTTTATTAGGATGTCACACATGACTAGTTGGTTCTTGGTATGCTCCTCTCCATGCTGGAGCCTAATGTGCTCTCTAGACTAGTCTTCTTGGCAATGGCAGCTGAAGTATGGGAAGCTTTGGAGCGTATGTACTCATCTCAATCTCGTGCGCAGATGATTCAAATCCGCTGACAGCTAGATATATACTGCTTGAAAAGGGTCTCTGTCAATGGCGGAATACTTCACTAAGTTGAAAGGTTATGTTGTTTCTTTGGTAGCAGCCAGACACCCATTGCATGAAGAGGAAGTTGGCATCTACATGCTAGCTTGTTTCGACTCTAAATACGATGCACTAGTGACATCCGTTACTACTAGATCCGAGCGAATCACACTAAATGATCTATATGTTCATATGTTGAGCTATGAGATTCGTTGGCAACAAAATGATCAAGTCTTTGTTGAAAACGCCAACCAATCTTCAGCAAACAACGCATCTAGAGGTAGAGGCCACGACGACAATTATCGTGGCCATGGTGGTAACCGCGGGCACGGTGGATAAAGCGGAAGAGGCTCCAATGTTAACGGTGACCATAACAGACTAACTTGCTAGGTATGTGGCAAAATTGGTCACACTGCTCTCCGTTGCTACAACAGGTTCAACCAAGCCTTCTAGGATGAAGATCCTAGAATGGCTGCCTAGACAAGCTGACCGTACATGAGAAACATAGCGGGAAGGAACAAGTCCATGCTAGTGGTTCAGGTATGCCCATAATGCATATTGGTTACTCTCAAATTAGGAAAGCCACTTCTATTGAATAATGTCTTACATGTTCCTCATACTCAACGAAGTCTTCTTTCTGTTCATAAACTTGCCAATGATAATAATATTTTTTGAATTTCATCATGATCATTTCTTTATCAAGGATCGCACCACGGAGAAAGTTCTTCGTGGTTCCAGTAGAGGCGGACTCTACCCACTCGGTTCAATTGGATCCATCCAAAGAAAAGAAGTGTACTCCGTCAGCACTCTCCCTGATGCGGCATTGTGGCATGCCTGTCTTGACCTTCCGGCGTCTACAATAGTTCGTCAAGTTATTTCGAAAAATAAATTAGCATGTGATAGCAATAAAGACCTTGTTCATGTGTTGTGATCCTTGCCGGTGAGCACAGAGTCACCAATTACCTTATTCGATTTCAACATCTGTTTCATGTCGTCCTCTTGAGCTTGTTTTCTCCGATGCGTGGGGACCAGCTATAACAACTTTTCGAGGATACAATTATTATGTTAGTTTTTTGGGTCATTTTAGAAAGTTCACTTGGTTTTATCCAATAAAGCTAAGGCAGATGCCTACAAAATTTTCCCTCAGTTTAAGAATCATGTTGAACACTTGCTAAACACAAAATCCATTAGTCTCCAATCTGATTGGGGCGGTGAGTACCAGAAACTCAACTCTTTCCTCCGGTTCCTTGGAATTTCACATCTTGTTTCCTGTCCACACACGCTTCAACAAAATGGTGCTATTGAATGCAAACACCGACATATCGTTGAAGTCGGGTTAATACTCCTTGATCAATCTAGACTGCCGATGTCCTTCTGGGATGAGGCTTTCGCTACGGCTTGCTTCCTCATTAATCGGATCCCATCTCCCACTATTGGCTCAGAAAAGCTTCTTGGTAAAATTCCTGACTACACCTTCCTCAGATCATTCGGTTGTGCTTGTTGGCCTCATCTTAGACCATATAATTCAAAGAAGCTTCAGTTTCGATCAATGCAATGCATGTTTCTTGGTTATAATAGCATGCATAAAGGATATAAGTGCTACCGTCGACAATGCCGACTCTATATCTCTCGAGATGTGATGTTTGATGAGCATCAGTATCCTGCTCTTGTATCTTCACCCGAGACTAGTTTCTCCTTTCCAACCAAATCACCAATTCTTTTGCCCCATCATCTCCCTAAGTCTAGTCTAAATCCTAGTAGTGAGAGTGATCAATTCATATTGAGCATGCTAACCCGCTTTCTAGTGTTATCATTCCAATTTTCTCTATACAGGAATCTGCCCGTTCGGTTCCCAGCGAACAGGTTGCTAATTTTCCTGTAGCTGATCAAGGCGTTGTCGACAATACAAATAATGCTGGCACTGACAATATTAAAATGATGCCTCCGGCAGCTGCCATCGACGCTGCACCCGTTGTTGATCGGACGCATGGTATGCATACTCGTCGATAAGATAATATCAAACAACCTAAAATCCGCACAGATGGGATTATACTAGAGGTGGCCAAACAGGCCGAACCGGGCCGGCCCGCACTGTTCACCGAACCGAACTTGGGCCGAGGCCTCGGCCCGTCGGGCCGGCCCGGTTCGGTTTTGGCTCGGTTCAGTTCGTCACTGTAGCATATTTATTTAATTAAATGTATTCATTTATATATATTTCTAATGATATATAGTGTATTTACGCAATTTATAGTGTATATTTGTGAAATATAGGGGGTTTTTCTTAATTTATTTAGATATTTTTAATTAAATAAACCAACCCATATAAAACTGGGCCGGCCCGGTTCGGTTCGGTTACTGTGCGAACCAAACCTGGGCCGAGACCCTAGCCCATTGGCCCGTTTGGTTCGGTTCCGGGCCAAACCGGGCCGGCCCGTTGGCCACCTCTGGACTATACCATTAGGCCAGAATGTCAACTTCAGTTCTCGTGAACCAAGTTGTTATACAGAAGCAACGCAATGTAAAGAATGGAGATCGAGGAGCAATGGATCAATAGTTTGACGCACTAATTAAAAATATGACATGGCGTCTTTTACCTTATCGACCAGGTATGAATCTGATTGATTCAAAATGGGTATTCAAGCTAAAGAGGAAAGCTGATGGTACAGTCAATCGCTGCAAAGCTCGTCTTGTTGCGACAGGGTTTAAGAAGAGATATGGGATTAACTACGGAGACACGTTTAGTCCAATGGTAAAACCAGTTACTATAAGATTGTTTTTTGCTACGGCTATATCACGGGGGTAGAATCTCAAGCAACTTGACGTGCAGAATGCGTTTTGCCACGGTATTCTTGAGGAAGACGTCTACATGAGACAATCAGAGGGGTATGAATATAGGAGAAATCCTAGAGCTATTTTCAAGCTCGATAAATCCCTATATGGTCTTAAGCAGTCACCAATGGCATGGTATGCAAGATTAAGTCATAAACTTCAGGAGTTAGGATTTGTTCCTTCTCATGTGTATATACTCAAATATGTTGATGATATAATCATTACTGGGCACTGGCTCATCTGCTCATGAAATAGGTTCATTGTCGCAACGACTCAAGGGAGAATTTGCAGTACGTGAAGGATCTTCGTGATTTGCATTACTTCATCAAAATACATGTACATAAGCAGTGTGATGGTGTTCTGTTGTGTCAGATCAGGTATATCTCGGATATACTGGCCCGTTCAGGAATGCAAAATTGTAAACCAGTGGCTTCACCATTATCAGTTTCTGAGAAGCTTATACGGAATGAAGGAAAGACGCTGTCAATGGAAGAAGCCACAAAATATAGAATAATTGTGGGTACACTTCAATGTGTTATACTTACCAGACCGGATATAGCATTTGTTGTTAATAAAGTATGTCAATTTCTGTAATCTCCAGCTGATGTGCATTGGGATGCAGTTAAACGTGTTCTGCGATACTTGAAGTCTACGGAAATAATGGGTTTGCACATTAGCAGATCACGTTCAAGTTTGGTAAGTGCCTTCTCCGATGCTGATTGGGTTGGATGCCCAGACAACCGGAGATCTACAAGAGGTTTTGTTGTATTCTATGGAGATCATTTGATATTATGGAGCTCAAGGAAGCAGACAACTGTGTCTAGGTCCGGTACAAAGGCGGAATATAAGTCGTTGGCAAATGCAATGACAGAACTCCTGTGGATACAGTTGCAGCTAAGAGAACTTGGTGTATATCAAGGAAGACCCAGTTCTATGGTCTGACAACTTAATTAGAGGCTGCCTACCTATCATCTAAGCCGATTGTTCATGCCAGAACAAAACAAGTGAAAGTGGATTTTCATTTTATACACGAGAGAGTGGTAAATAAAGCTTTGGATATAAGGTTTGTGCCATCCAAAGATCAGTTAGATGATGGACTAACGAAGGCCATTGCAGCAGCAGACTTGGTACGGTTTCGTCGCAATCTCAACATTTCCGAAAGTTGTGATTGAGGTGGAGTGTTAAAGATAAGAGCGTATCTCTATCTTATTGGTATCGCCTATGTAGATAACACTACAGGAAAAGTCCGTAATGTCGAGTGCAGAAACTTGTCTCGACGGCCACGTAAAAACCGTCGACATATAGTAAGAACTCTCGATGACCCGAACCAAAACGTCGATATTAAGTGCGCACGGTTCTTACTATCGACGGCCACATAATGAACCGTCGAGTGTCCTACGTCGTCTGCTAGGGCCAGTGAATGGCGTAACTGTGTCATGATGGCCAACCGTTAGCCGTCGAGAAAGTGAAATTTAAATATATACTTTTCTTCCTATAAATTAGAGTATAATGGATGTTTATTTATTTAGAAGTAGAAAAATGTATTTAATGAATCTGTTTTTTCACATCTATATTGAAATTTTGATTGTTATTTGAAATTGAAATTTTTGCATTGAAATATTTTATGTAGTAACTAACAAAACATACGATACCATGCGATAACCTATTACTTATCCGGAAAACATCTCATTTAGGAGCGTTCGTCGCATTAGATGCTCTGAAAATTTTTATATTTTCACCGATGATATTATTTGATACATAAAAGTCAATGAAATGTATATGAACAACAACATTTTTTTGTATTTTCAAAAATAAAAATATGTTGGGTTGACCGTAGAGTGCTACAAAGGGTAAAACCCCCGAGACAGGAAACTCTCTCGACGACTTCAAGGACAACCGTCAAGACAGAGCGGTTCTCTCGACTGTAGTCAAACGAAACCGTCTAGTGTATATAGTTTCGACGGCTAACCAGTAAATAGCCATCGATAGAAAAGTGCACTTCTCTCGACGGCCTAATGTTAGCCATTAAGAGGGTCCCGACGCCAGCACCCGAGGTGGTCCCGACGCCAGCACCCGAGGTGGATCGTCTATCTCGACGGTTGACCTAGAACCGTCGGGAGAGGTCTTCCGGCGCAGACCCAACCGTCCCCATCTGTCTCGACGGTTGACCTAGAACCGTCGATAGAGATTAGGTTGTCTCGACGGCTTTGTCGTGGCCGTCGAGAATAATGCTTTATTAACCTTATTTTGCTGGGGACTTAAAACACATTTGTTTTTTTTGGTAATATATTAGGCTTAATAATAACATGTCCGATTAGTCTTTTTTAGTTGTCACCTAGCCGTACGTCATCAATTTGGAAACGGCACAACTCGTATGGAACACGAACGATGATTCGTTGTGTTTTCATATGAGATGTTATAGGCGTTTCTGAATTGTCCAGTGGAATGTCATTTACAGGTGTCCCAGTGGGCAGCCTACAAATGATCGATTGAGCACAATTCATTGCGGCACTGGTGGGTTCGAGGCAAGATTTTCGGCGACATAATCCTAATAGGTTCTCTTGTGCCGAATATCTGTGCTCGGTGGTTTTAATAACCTTCATTGGACCATCATTGCATTGAGAGAACCCTTAGAGTTATGCTGTCAAAATCTCATCTCGAACCCACCAGTGTGGCAATGAATTGTGCTCGCTCGGTCATCCGTGGGTGGGTTTAGAAGCCTTCGTAAGCCTGTCATGAAACCCTCACGTGAAATGACGCATGCCAACGATAGATGGAAGAACAGAGAAGATGGATGTATGATGGATGGCAATCGAACTGACAACACACAGATGAATAGTACGAAAATACCGATGAATTTGTGACTTATGCTTTCGAGCATGCATCAGACCTTATTAACATTAAGGTGACATGCGCTTGTGCTGAGTGTGGGAATTGTTGGAAGAGAACCCGTGACCAGATGGAGCTCGACCTATGTAAACATGGTTACAAAGCCGCGTACCATCGGTGGGTATATCATGCATGTGGAGAGCCGCCGTGCAGCGTATGCACCACCCCTATCCGTACCCGATGAAGGTTTCGATGAAATCAATAGGGTGAATGATTTGATCGAAGACTTTGGTCATAATTCTAGGGACGAGGAGGCACCCAAGTCCGTGTCCAATTTCATGGAGCTTCTTGAGTCTGCCAAAACAACTGTTGCACGATGGAACCACAGTAGCCCTGCTGTCTGTTGTGGCCTGTATGATGGCTATTAAATGCAAGTATAATTTCTCGATTAATTGTTTTGACGAACTCATATCGTTGTGGTCCGATGTTCTACCTTATGGTCATAAGATGTCACCTACTTGGTATGAGTGTAAGAACTTATAGGTGAACTAGGAATGCCATATGAAAAAATACACTACTGTCCCAATCATTGTATGTTGTATTATAAAGATGATGCGAATAAGCATGCTTGCGATAAATGTGGAGAGTCAAGATATGTGGATATAAACAACACCGGAGAAAATAAGAGACAGACAAATGTGATGAGAAAAATGCTTTGTTACATCCCACTGACAAAACGTCTCCAATGGTGTTTCTTGACTGAAGAGACGGCGCAGCAGATGAGGTGGCACAAAGAGGGTAAAAGGACAAATGGTGATGTCATGGTTCATCCATCGGATGAGGAAGCGTAGAAACATTTTGATCAGAGGCATCATGGTTTTGCATTGGAACCACGAAATGTACATCTTGCAATCGCGACCGATTGGTTCACGCCCTTCAATATGAATGCCACGTCATATTCTTGCTGGCCAATCTTCACCATGCCGCTAAACCTTCCACCATCGATTCTACTTAAAAAATAGTTTATGTTTCTATCCCTAATCGTATCTGGTCCCAAAAATACTGGAAAAAATCTAGACTTTTCATGAGGCCCTTGGTTAAAGAGCTTGAACAGGCAGATGCTGCACGCGATGCAAAAGAGCCTGAGGACGGCAGAGGAGGCGCGAAAGAGGCAAGAGGAGGAGATGGCTCGACAGCGAGCGGAGTTCTAGGCAAGGTTCGCCTATTTGGAGAGCCTCTCTCGACTAGCTGGTGTATATACTTAAACTCTAAATATTCTTTCATATACATCTTACCATTTAATTAACACGTCACATGTCAAATTTGTTTTCCCGCACGTTTCCCGTACATTACTGAGGCGGTAAGTCATTCGACCTCAAAGCATGTAGTATTACTTTATTTCAACACATAACATTAACTAATAAGTTTAGGTTTGCTTCAAGGAGCAGCTCATGCGCACGAGGGAGGCGAGACATCGAGCAGCCAGGAGGCCGACTTCATCAACAACATGTTCGATGGCGCTCCACCGAAGTTTACCCAGCCGTCCCTGCCCGCTTCAGGCGATCCCCCGTCTAGCGAGCATTAGGTGACTAGCTAGCTTATAATGGCTATATATGCATATGTTTGGTTGTTATCCTATGTTTGTGGACAGAGAATTGCGATGTTATATCATATGTCATGGCTTTTGAACCTACGTTTGATTATCAATTTGTATGCCATGGCTTTTGATTATGTATGTGTGCAATTGTGGTATTGTGATCGCATGTGTGCGATGATTCGGGAATATTTATGGGCATTTTGGGTTTGCAGCTACAGTTTTCTGTTTTTTTGCAAAACTAATTTTTTTTTTCTGAATAGCCTTACTCTCGACGGCCATACTAATGCTGTCAAAACATGTTAACATTTGAACAGACATACTCTCGACGGCTTCAAAGACGCCGTCGAGAGATGTCACCCGAGTACGGGCGGGCCGCTTCATTGTGTGGGGCCCGCATCTCATATATCTCGACGGTTTGCTTATGGCCGTCAAGAGTATGGTGTTTTAGACGGAAACGACGTCTGTTGCACTTAGCTCGACGACCTAAGCAAAGGCCGTCGAGAGACGTTGTCTTGACGGCTAGACCGTCGAGAATGGGAACCTCTCTCGACGTAGCACACTCGACGGCTGGACGTTGAGACATGTTTTTCCCGACGGCTTCTGTGTTGTTGTCGACGGTTTCGGCACTCGACATTAAGGTCGATTTCTGTAGTGTAAACATGATCTTTTAGTCTGTTGTAACTAAATCTATTGTAATATGGCAATAAGTCGTGAGTATAAATATAGCTGATTGCTTACCATGTTGGATGCAGCACATAGCAACTCTCACTACAGGAAACGAGTTTAATTTCGTCGGCCTGAAACCAACGAAATTAGGGGCTTTACCGACGATATTACAGTAATTTCGTCGGTTAGCCGACAAAATTTGGGTGACGAAATCTGGGCGACGAAATTGAACCGACGAAATCTTGACTTCTAATAAATTTACAACCCGTCGCTGTTCGGTTGTGTGCGTGTTAGGGGTGGGATCCATCTAACCAAACCGAATCATACATATGTACATATAATCGTGAGAAGTAAAAAAGATTTTTTTTTCTATATCTATGCGTTCTTCATGTTCATTCTGCTTGTGTAAAATCAAAGACTTGGACTACACCCGGTAGCAAGGATGCATAATACGTTATCCGCACGAAGCTCTCAAAGGCCGGACCACCTGTAGGAGGACCGCGCGTAGACACAGGACGCACAAGGGATCGAATGACTACTAGAGGCAATTAATCGTCGGCAAACATATCAACATCAACTCGCCGTGACGCCGGCAGGACCAGTCAGAACTGGCCAATCTGTTCTAAGCGATAATCATTATATCCCTGCTTCGGTCGCACAAGATCGACGGTATTGAATTGCATCAAATTCATAATATCACCTGTTAGCAATTTTGTAGATTGAATCTGCTAGAAATTGAATTGCATCTAGTAGATTAAATCTTGCATTATTAACGAACGGGCGTTAGGCTAACGTCCATAGCACCGAAGTGGTCCCCTAGATTTGGGCCCATATAACCAAAACTAGCACTTGAAAAATTATAAGAAACCCTAGCCAATTAATTTGAAACCTACCTCTCGAAGACTTGTGAAGAAAGAACTGTCAAGTAAGTCAAGCTAGCTCTTGAAGAATTACGGAGAAATTAACAACAACCAAGAAGATCGCCGAGGACGTATTTGATGCATAAATTGCGACACGTACTTGAAAACCTCAGTGAGTTGTAATGCTACGTCATCAGAGTTTCATCCTGCTACCACTAGCAACAAACGTTCTTCAGACCAAATGGCAGGAGAGCCACAGGCTAAATCGGTCTCATATACAGTGCTCGGAAGTATTTCTCTTTATGTTCTTACCAAAACATCCCACATCTGTTTAAGACAGCGACACCCACATAATAACTTAGTAAAGGCACGTGATCAGAGTAGTTTCCTGAGCATGATCTGCGCGCCATGTTCAGGCTGAAGAGTGGAGACCGGGAACGGCGCGTGCGCGTAGGACGGCGAGAGCCCGAACGAGAAGCTCCGCAGTATCTTGCTGAGCGCCATCTTGGCCTCGAGCAGCGCGAAGTTCTGGCCGATGCAGACCCGCGGGCCCCAGCCGAACGGGAAGAACGCCGGCGCGTCCCTGGACGCCTTGGAGATCCCTTCCGCGAACCTCTCCGGCCTGAACTCGTCGGCGTCCGGCCCCCACACGTCCGGGTCGTGGTGGATGAACACCACCGGCAGCGACACGATCACTCCCGGCGGGTACGTGACGCCGCCCAGCTCCACCTCCTTGTACGTCGACCGGTCGAACTGAATCACCGGCGGGTACAGCCGGAGGACCTCGTACAGTATCATCGTCACCTGAGTGTCAAATAAGTTAAGACCTGAATAGTAGCGATCCCTAGCTAGTTGCAAACTTGCAACTCGACGAATAAGATCAGTGTCATTGGGTGTGCATTGATCAGTGATCACTCACGACTTTGAGCTGGCTTATCCCGTCGAAGTCCGGCCGGTTCTTGCCGAAGACGCGTAGCACCTCCTCCCTGGCACGGTGCTGCCACTCGGGGTGCATGCTGAGCACGACCATCGTCCACGTGAGCAGCACCGCGGTCGTGTCCATCCCGGCGAAGTAGAAGAGCTTCAGCTCCCCGATGATGTCGTCCATGGTCATGATCGGCTTCGGGTTCCCGGCCTGTCTAGCCTCCGCTACGTTGGACTCCATCATCACGCCCAGCAGGTCGTCGTTGTTGGCGATGCCCTCTTTCATGGCCTTCTCCCTCTTGCCGATTATGCCTCTCAGCAGCGCTTCTACCTCGCAAGCGTTAGCCTTTATCATTCTGTTGAGCTTCGTCGGCAAGAATCTGTAGAAACCCGTACGAATAAGAGGAATGAGCAGCTGTGTGGTCAGTGGTGTGGGTCGGTCGTATATTCAAATACCTTAATTATGCTCAATACTAATATAAATGTCCATTTTCTTATGACCTAAGATTGCTCACCTAAAACCTGGGAGGTAAAGGGTGTTTGCGATTTTTACGACATTCTGAGCCTGCTCCGACTGTATCAGGAAAATCCTTCTCCCCTCGCTGAAGCTGCTCCCGAACGCCGCACGGGAGATGACATCGCCGGTGAGATTCTGAAACTCCGGCCAAACATCTATCTCCTTCACCTCGTCTGACCCCACATGCTTCTCCCATCTGGCTACCAGCTCGTCGGAGCATGCATCAAAAGCCGGCATCATTTTCTGCAAATCATTATGCATTTCCTAAATAAACACACATGCATTAAAAATACATGCATGCTTGGTTGATGTACATGTACTAAAAGATCGCCAATAAATACCATATTTTTTTCTCACGTTTTAAATCTATAAGAAGAAATAGCGAAGTTAGGCAAAATGTGGCAAATCTAAACAGGCCATGCATGATTAACCGCAAACTGAAGTCTTATTATATACTGGCCTTCAGCTTCTCAAGATGGAAGGCGGGGTTGATAATCCTCCGATGAGTTGCCCATTTCTCACCGTCGAGGCTCACCAATCCGTTTGCCAGCCGCCTGACTATCCCAGGGAACTTGCGTTTCTGAAAGTGCTCACATTTGTTCGCTAGTATCTCTCGCACCAGTCTGGGATCGTTCAGGATTACCCTTGGCGTCGGACCCAGCCAGGTTAAAGAAATCTTACCTGCAATTTCACACAACACCTCAGTTTTCAGAAATCACACTAGCACTAGCTACTATAGTACTATTAACCAACGCGGTGGTAAGAAGAATTCTGCAACAACGTGGACGGAGTCACTGAAACTTTGTGCCACACTACTCAAGTGTTCAAACCGTGGTTTCCCGGTGAGGTTCAAAAAACAATTAAAAAAACTATGGTCTTTTTTTTGTTTGAGCTGATCTGAACGGCTGAATAGTTGAACAACAAAAATGACTGAATTTTGAGAGCTTCTCGAGATAGTATCGAGATTCGAATCCATTTCGTTTGATTTGCTTTTTAAAGCGTTAGGACCCATCTTCAAAACAACGAAAAAAACAGATTTAAAAAACTCAAAACATTTGTCTTTTCAAAACGTAGATAAGATGTTAAATTGTTAAGCCGTTAATCTGTTAAGCTGAAAAGAACCGGGCCTATCACAGGCTAGCTATAGCAGAAACCATCGTATTTAGTAGTTTAGTGTTAAGAATTATAAAATATGTAATATTTACACAGGATTTGTTCTAAATAAATAAATTAGACAAAAGCAAATACTTTTGAATTTATGAAACACTAATGCATCCACAAGATCATTATTAAAGTTTATCACAAGTGTCATTTGAAATTATAAATATCTCTAAACAAGAAATATTCTAGGCATCTAATCCTAAAAATTATGAATAAGACTAATATAATATTAATAACTAAATTCACTAATTAATTAAGGATTATTTGTTGATATGAATATAATGAGTTACAAGATGGTAACCATTAGAGGGGATAGGAAAGAAAACAATAATCGAAGAAGCAATCGATGTAGGAATGGAGCACAAACGCTAGAGGGGCAACGAGACAAGAAGGAAGCACCCATAATGGAGGGATAACGATGTTAGGGAAGAAGTACATGCTTGTCATTGGAGGGGATGACACACACACACAAAAAGAGCAAGGTGCATGGGAGAAGTCACTGGGATAGAATACGAGAAGGAATAGAATGAATGCCCTGCTAGGGTTTCTTTAGACCAATTTTGGATATTTTAGAAAGAAAAAAATGTCAGAAACAGGATAGCACCGCAATAGCCTGCTAAGCACAAAGTAGTTTAGCACCATTGTTTTCTTCTATAGCATACCTAACTGCTTTAGCGGAAAAAAGGAATATAGCTTAGTGTTTGCGGCCAAAAAACACTATAGTATCATTATAGCCCGCTATTTTAATATTGCTTCTATGACATAAGTGAAATTTTGTCTTTTTGTTTCAACTATGCTCACACACCTTTAAGTGAGCAATATCATAATCTCTTAGCTATAGCGAGGAAAAACATTCAACTGTTACAGAGAGGTGCTTAATTTGAATCCTCTCAACATAACTTTTTTTGAGGACTCCGGTGGGTTGAAACCTTGCTGATTTGCATTATTTAGTCTCAAGAATTTCCTCGATTCAACTAGAACCTAGCATATTACTTCTGTTGGGACTTGCATAAAAATTGTAATTTTTTCATACATGATTAATATTATTGTGTATTACCCTAACAATTCTATCAACCTGGAATATAAAATTCCATTGAAAATTAAGATTTTCCCTTTTTACGTAGACAAGGGAGTTATCTTAACCAAGGACAACTTAGCAAAGAGAGGATGGACAGGTAGTTTGCAATGTTGTTTTTGCACCGGAATGAATTGATTTAGCATTTATTATTTGAGTGCAAGCTATTTGACGGATCATTTATATAGCACCAGGGTTGATTGCACCTATGAATCTGCCTCATATTCACTCTTAGGTGTAAGGACTTCGAAGAAATTTCAAGCTTTGATTGACATAACAACTATATTTTGGTCCATTTGACTTTATCGAAACGATGTTATTTTTTTGACAACCATAAAGCCCATCTTTCTTACAGGGTATTTTTAAAGGGACCTACTGGTTATAAAATAGAGATTATAGAAATGTGTCAATCCTTGAGAGTGGTGGCTACATCTCCCTTCGTCGAGTATGGATGGAAAATGAATAATAGACTATGTGTTTATTGGTTGTCTTTTCCTTATGGGGATTTTATTTGTACTTTTTGTCAGCCAACTGTTGAGTGGCTTCTACTTAGCTTTTGTTGCATTATGGTTTTTGACTTAGTTTGTGTACAACATATGATGTAAAGATCAGAATTTTATGCCATTATTAATTTTTTTTAAAAAAACTAGTTTTACCTAATATCAAAAACTTCAATGAAAACTTTTTTTTGTTATTTGTATAATTAATATTGATGTTGAAAATGTTAATGGAAAGTTTAATTTTTTAAACGAAAAATGTCTTAGTTATAGCGAGGAAAAACATTCAACTGTTACAGAGAGGTGCTTAATTTGAATCCTCTCAACATATCTTTTTTTGAGGACTCCGGTGGGTTGAAACCTTGCTGATTTGCATTATTTAGTGTCAAGAATTTCCTCGATTCAAGTAGAACCTAGCATATTACTTTTGTTGGGACTTGCATTAAAATTGTAACTTTTTCGTACATTCTATGCATCGAAAAAATGATTAATACTATTGTGTATTGCCCTAACAATTCTATCAACCTGGAATATAAAATTCCATTGAAAATTAAGATTTTCCCTTTTTACGTGGACAAGGGAGTTATCTTAACCAAGGAGGCAAGGACAACTTAGCAAAGAGAGGATGGATAGGTAGTTTGCAATGTTGTTTTTGCATCGGAATGAATTGATTTAGCATTTATTATTTGAGTGCAATTTTATTAGAGCTATTTGACAGATCATTTATATAGCACCAGGGTTGATTGCACCGATGAATCTGCCTCATATTCACTCTTAGGTGTAAAGACTTCAAAGAAATTTCAAGCTTTGATTGACATAACAACTATATTTTGGTCCATTTGACTTTGTCGAAACGATGTTATTTTTTTGACAACCATAAAGCCCATCTTTTTTACAGGGTATTTTTAGAGGGACCTACTGGTTATAAAACAAAGATTATAGAAATGTGTCAATCCTTGAGAGTGGAGAGAGCGGTGGCTACATCTCCCTTCGTCGAGTATGGATGGAAAATGAATAATAGACTATGTGTTTATTGGTTGTCTTTTCCTTATGTGGATTTTTTTTGTACTTTTTATCAGCAAACTGTTGAGTGGCTTCTACTTAGCTTTTGCTGCATTATGGTTTTTGACTTAGGTTGTGTACAACATATGATGTAGAGATCAGAATTTTGTGCCATTATTAAAAAATAAAAAAAACTAGTGTTACCTAATATCAAAGACTTCAATGAAAACTTTTTTTTGTTATTTGTATAATTAATATTGATGTTGAAAATGTTAATGGAAAGTTTATATTTTTTTAACGAAAATACCCAAAAATTTTGAATATTTGGTACCACTATTTTTTAACCATTTACATGACAAACAAAATTCACTTGTGACATAGAATAGAATAAGTATTCAAATATTATGATAAGTAGGGGCATCATGGCACACTCGGACGCTCCTGCAAAGGCGAATCATGACAGCGGACGCTCTGCTTCGTCGACAGTTGCCAAATAACTACTTTTGCCCCCTTTGCATGCGCAACTTGGAAACTCCCGAGCACCTGTTCCTGCTTTACGATTTCAGCTCGTTCCTCTGGAGCCAGCTGGCTACACTGCTGCAAGCCCCACGTCTTCTTCCACCTTCATGGACACAAACAGGTTGCATCGAGAGCTGGTGGTCCTCAGATATTCTTCAGTCTGATCTACCACGTGGGGTCCTCTCAGCCACCTCCGCCACCGTCTGGCATATCTGGATAGAGCGCAACAACCGGATCTTCCGCCAGGCTGCTAGACCCGCCTCGGTCTCTCTAAATTTGCTGATTGACGACCTGCGCCTTTGGGTGGCAGCAGGTGCCCCTTTTGTAACTAGTTCGAAGTTATACGAGTTTTTCCAGTACTTTTATACGGTGAAATTTCTATACAATCGTATTGAAAAAAGGATCGTGTATAACTTCGTATAATGTATGCTATAGATGTTGTAGTAGAGACGGGCCACGCGCGGCGTGATGGCGTGGGACAGATGCATGGGCTTGGATCGGGCCGCGGCGACCAGCCGCGCGAACTCCTTCAGGTCGCCGAACGGGAAGCGGTACGCGCTGCCGTGGAGGCCCTGGGCCTGCAAGGCCCGGCCCAGCCTTCGGGGCCTGATCCACGCCGACTCCAACACCCTCCAGGCCCACCACAGGGCCACGAGCGCCCCCAGCGCCAGCAGCGAGCTCCACTGCTGCGGCGGCGCTGCTCCGACCGCCATGGCCGATTCTTGCTCCTCAGGCGCAGCTCACTGTGTTCTTGCGGGTGGGCAAGACTTATAGGAAGATGCTGCGCTGTCCGTAGCAACAGCAAAACTTATAGAGAGCATCGAGAACGAGCTTTGATCTCTTCAGCATTCGGAGCATTCGGAGCATTCGAAGCAGAGTTATGAAGACTTCTAGGTTTGGTTTGTTTTATCCAATTGAGTCAAAATTTATCATTTTTTACAAACTATTGGGTATAACATTTTATAATATTTTTTAAGATTGATTTTATTTAAATATCTCAAAAAAATAATATTTTTTATCCTTTGCGCATCTCTTTTCAAAGGATCTCTACTAAATCGAACTAAACACTGCATAGTTTACCCCTTCGAACTCTTATGAAGGTATAGACCACCCCCTAAACTCTAATACTGGATAAAATACAACCCTTAACTATATAAATCGGATATGTCACCACACGAAAGTTTACAAAAGATATAAAATTATACGATGAAAAGATGTTTCACACATAATTAAACCAGTTTGGACATAGGTCAAGCTATTTTGGCAGGAGGTTCACAAGAAGAAACGTATATGCAAGACAAAGGCCATGTTTTTTGAGCTAATCTGAACGGTTACTGTGTTCTTGCGGGTGGGCAAGACTTATTAGGAGGACATTGGTAGGAATATGCTGCGCTGTCCGTAGCAACAGCAAAACTTATAGAGAGCATCGAGAACGAGCTTTGATCTCTTCAGCGTTCGGAGCGTTCGGAGCAAAGTGATAAAGACTTCTAAGTTTGGTTTGGTTTTATTCAATTGAGTCAAAATTTATCATTTAAGGACTTGGGGATAAACGTCCGACGCGCGCTTGTCGGACGCTGCCCCGGCCTAGCCCAACACATGCGCGCTCGCAAAGAGGACAGAAAGCTCCCCCTGTTTGTATCATGCGATGACATCAGCGATGACGTCAGCGAAAAGATTTCTTTCAGTTTCTCTTTCGACGGCCATAGATTTTGACTGGTTGCTCCAATATACGAACCGTTTGCACCGCTGCGTTCCTCGCATTTTTACGAACAAAACAATATCAGTGTTGATATAAAAAAGTAACTAAAACAATTTGTTATTCTAATGGAACAATTAATTTAGCCCGTTGAAACAATATGACTAGCCTGTTGAAACAATTACTTTTACCTAGTGGACGTACAACTAAGTGAAACAATTGGTTTATCCTATTAGAACAATATATAAAGTATGTTGAAACAATTGGTTTAGCCTATTGGAACAATATATATAGCCTGTTGAAACAACTAGTATAGCCTGTTGGAATAATATGTTTAACATGTTGAAACATTTAGTTTAGCCTGTTGGAACAATCTATCTAGTATGTTGACACAATTGGTTTAGCCTGTTGGAACAATATTTTTAGCCTGTTGAAACAATTAGTTTAGCCTACTGGAACGATATGTCTAGGCAACAATTAGTTTTTTCCTATTGGAACAATATGTCTAACCTGTTGAAACAATTAGTTTAGCCTATTGGAAACAATCTGGATAGACTGTTGAAACAATTTGGCTAACGAAAATAATTAAAAAAATAAAAAATAAAAAAGTATTTAAAATCAGTTAATTAGGATATTAGATGAATTATGAAATTTGTTCCATGCGTTTTGGACTTCAGATGAAACAGAGACGAAAATAAGAAAATTAAATAAAAAAGGAACTGCACATTTTGCTAGCAGGCAGCAGCAAGGGCGCGGCGTTGGTTGCGGGCCACGTAGCTGGGCCGCGGGCATCCGACGGCGTCGGACGCCCGAACAGAAGCATTACCGTTTTTTAAAAACTATTCGGCATAACATTTTAAATAATTTTTTTAAGATTGATTTTATTCAAAGATCTCAAAAAATAATATTTTTTATCCTTTCCGTATCTCTTTTTAAAGGATCTCTACTCTTGGCTCACCCAAACTAAATCGAACTAAACCCTGCATAGTTTACCCCCTCAAACTCTTATGAAGGTATAGATCACCCCCTAAACTCTAATACTGGATAAAATACAACCCTTAACTATATAAATCGGATATATCACCACACGAAAGTTTACAAAAGATATAAAATACCCCCATTATATGAGGAAATGATGCTTCACACATAATTAAATTAGTTTGGACATAGGTCAAACTATTTTGGCAGCAGGTTCACAAGAAGAAACGTATATGCAAGACAAAGGCCATCTTTTTTTTTAGCCGATCTGAATGGTTGAACAGCTGAATAGCTGAAATGACTGAAATTCGAGAGCTTGTCAAGGTAGTCTCAAGATTCGGATCCATTTCGTTTGACTAGATTTTAAAGCGTTAGGACCCACCTTCAAAACAGCGAAAAAACGAATTCGAAAAACTGAAAAATATGTCTTTTCAAAACATAGGTAAGTCATCAAGTTGTTAAGCTGAAAAGAACAAGGCCTAAAGCATCCATCATCTAATAGATATCTAATTGAACAAATATTACAAAGTTAAAAAAATAGAGCAAATTTCAGAAAATCCCATGTTTGGGGGGACACTGTATCACTTTGCCACATGTTTAAACTATTAGTGTCACATAACCAGAGGTCTTCGTTCTAATTAACAAAAAACCATACGTTGTAGAGTTTTACCTGACACATGGGCACGTGGCATTGCATGGACACACCCGTCTCCTCATTCCTGTTGTTGTGCGAGGAAGCACATAATCACATGTCTTCGTTCTAATTAACAAAAAACCACACGTTGTAGAGTTTTACCCGACACATGGGCACGTGGCATTGCATGGACACACCCGTCAAGTCCAACTAAGCAATGTTTAAGGGCAATAGTTGCGTCTCCTCGTTCCTGTTGTTGTGTGAGGAAGTGTCTCCTCGTTCTCCCCCGCGAGGCTGCTCGTTGTCATCCGTGCGGCTCTCGCACGCCTGCTCACCGTCGTCCTCGTCCCGCCTAGCTCGTCGTCATCCTCCACCCCGTCTGGATCGCTGTCCTCCTCGTCCAGCCCGCCTTGCAATCCTTCTCCTCCTGGCTACGTGTACCCGTACCATCCATCTTCCCGATCTTCATGCTGAGAGCAGGACGACGAGGCAGCCAACAATGAGGAGTCGGGCGTGCTACAGGACTGCGAATCAGGCAAGCTGGAGGATGACGACGAATCGGGAGGGTTGAAGGACAATGATGAGTTGGCCGGGAGGAGGACAGCGATCAAGTAACCTGCAGGACAATGACGAGCTGGCCAGGAGGAGGATGGTTAGGCGCGCGGGAGGATGACGGCGATCCGAACGAGAGGCACACAGGGCGACGCACGAGCAAGCGCACGGGCGGAGAACTGAGGAGCCGATCCCTCATGGCGGCAACAGGAATCGAGGGTAGCGAGGAGTTGCGCCTCCCTTGTCCATAATTGCTGCTTATTTGGACCTGACGGGTGGGCCAGTACCATGTCATGTGCGTATTACAGCCATCTTTAAGACCCGTGGTTTTGCGTTAATTGGATGAAAGACCTGTGGTCATGTGAAACTAACAGCCTAAACCTATGTCAAAGTGATACAATGTCTCCTAAATATGGGGTTCTCTGAAATTTGCTCTAAAAAATAACGTAATTCTTCGTACAACCATGAACATACAAACAGGTTTTAAAAAGGCCACAAAATAATAGTGGAGGCTAGAGGCGGGTGCCGGCGTGCAGTTGCTACATCGGCTGGATGGCCTGCCATGGGGGCCACGCGGGCCTATAGGTGAACGACGGCTGGAGGGGCCAGCATGGAGGCCGGAGGTGAGCAACGTTGCAGATGCCAGAGCAAGTGGCCCTCGGCTAAAAGGTAGAAGGAGGGGCGTCGGCACATAGGTTGGATGGAGATGGGGCAGGGCATCAGCGCAGAGTCGGACAAGTGCGAATCAGGCTGTCAACGAGGTGGAGAAGAAGGCGGCGACCGGAATGAGCGCGCCGGTAACGGATGAAGTGGGCAGGAAGTCAAAAACGTTTTGGTTGGGATTTAGGGTGTATTATATCTGGTTTGTACAGTCGAGGGTTGATTTTTATTCAGTATTCTCTCCGTTCCAAATTATAGGTCGTTTGACTTTTTTAACACGTACTTTGACCATTCGTCTTATTTAAAAAAATTTATAATTATAATTTATTTTTGTTATGATTTAGTCTATCATGAAAGGTACTTTAATAATGACTTGAGTTTTTTCATATTTTCACTAATTATTTGAATAAGACGAGTGGTCAAAGTACGTGTCAAAAAAGTCAAACGACCTATAATTTGGAACGGAGGGAGTATTAGAATTCAGGGGTATATTATACCTTCGTAAGAGTTTAAGGAGTAATCTATGCTTTTACGCTACAACGATTTTTGGCTGAGCAAGCAGAGCTTCGTGCCCAAGCTGGACCGCGCTGATCTGATACCGCTAACATTCTCTGCCGTAATCGCCTATGTGTCCGTGTGTCGGTGTCGGGGAACAGGGGGAAGAAAGAAATTTTCTCAAGTTGAGATTAATCTATGGCGCATGCATCAAACGTGGGCTACGTGTCCCTTTTTTTCTTTTTTGTTTCATATCCAAATTGCAATATCATGATCAAACATAAATGAGCATAAATAGCATATACAGATTTATTGTTGCAACAAAATGAACTATTCATCTGAGATGCTTGCGACTTGAGTAAAGATAGAGAGAAATCGAACAGGGATGATGGACTTGAAAAAAACATGAACATTGATTTTTCATCCAAAGTTCAGTTTTTTTTTTTATCTCGAGTCATAAAAGGGCTATTTTTCAGCCTTTGCCACTCTTTATAATTGGTGTTTCAGTTTCTGCCACTCTGATCTACTGTCAGTGACTCAGATGGTCCCAAATGTCATACACAGGGGTGGCAAAAACCGAAACGCGAATTTTAAAGGGTGGCAAAAACCGAAAGCTACAGACGCGGATACGTATGGCAAAGAAAAATTACCGCCTTTGACATGTGGACCCCACCCTTTATGGGCCCACATGTCAAAGAGCGTCCCACCAACCATATGTTATCCAATGCTCCATACACCTATTCTCCCATTTATTGTATGTTGCACACCTCTAGACCTACCGCCCACACCAACATCAATAATCAGGCGCACCACTTGCTAAAAAGATCATGCATGTAACCCTTTCTCTTCTATGTGGTTGGGTGCATCCCATCCCCACTAAGTCATTGCCCAATCCTATGCCTGTGGCCTCGCAACCCAAACCACCAAGCTGACATGCAGAGGAATGGGGTGGGGTGGGGCAAAGGAGTAAAGGAGGCAACGTTGGCACCTCCATGTGGAGGGGAGGAGGTAAATTTGGGCGACAATACCAAGGTAGGAGGCCTCGAGCAAGCTTATACTGTAGGACGCCACCACCTCAAGCACACCATCGTAGTCTTGAGGACGCATCTGTCATTGATGATGCAATTCATGACCTTCCACGCCCATCATAATTGTACTGAGCACGAGTAGAAAGAGACTGAAGGGTAAAATGGAAAGGGTGGCACTAGCATATGAGAGAAGTGTCAGGGTCGATGGAAAGAGAGAAGCGTTGAGACCTCTTGGGCCGCTTATATTTGCGCAACCAACTCCTGCCACACGCCATCAATCATCTTGAGCCAGGCTAGGAGTGCTCGAGTGTGTGGCAAGGGGTTAGCATGGACAGGAGAAGCGAACAAGCAAGGTGACGTGTCCAATGCGCCCAGCTGGGAAAGAAGGCTTGGAAATGGACTGTGGAAGTACACTTTAGACTTGATCCCTTGTGCTTGCCAATGCCACTCAAAACTCGCAAACCAGGCGAGGAAGCTACCAGCTTGTAGGGAGATGAGCTAAAGATGGCCCATTGCAAAGAGAAGGGGAGAGAACAGAGAAACTAGATAGCAAAATAAGGCGAAGATAACAGAGTTAGCAAAGGAGCGAAGGTAGTTGTTTTGTTTGACTTGATTTTTTTTGAGCTTTCGTATGTATCTTCAAGATGCAAAAAATAGCTCCAAAACCCAAAGAATTTATCTTTTTGAAATTGGGGATAAGAAAATGAGTAAATTAAACAAATCGATAAGCATAGGAATCAAACCTAATATTTGGCTCATGGATCTAATTAAGGCCTAAACCGAGCTTAAATTGAGTATAAAAAAAATCTATCAATAGCTTATTTTTATTTTCAAAATAAAAAAACTTGCCCTTTTGAGTTCAATCTTTTCGTCTTGAAGATACTTCCCAAAGTTCTAAAAACACCCGCTACAAGTAGTATCCAATTCTTGAGGCCACTTTAGATTCTTGAAAAGCTTTTAAAGTTGAAGAGATATGGAAATAAGAAGATTAGAATAAAAAGACATGCCATGGAGAACAGAGAAAGCAAGCTCGAGTCCGGTTGGAGCTAGGGGTGAAAACGGGTCGGGTCGGATCGGATCGGGCTTATCCTACAGTTTTTTTCGGAACTGGATACAGATACGGATAGCACAGTTACGGATACGGATACGGAAAATGCCGGACACGAATACGGAGCGGATTCGGATCGAATCGAATACGAACACGGATATTTGACGGAACATATAACCCCTCAAACTATACGTCCGAGTTCAATTAAAGCAAACAACAAATAGGCCATCCCACATAAGTATATCAATTATCACCAATTAACCTTGACATTATGTGATTCATGTAATCATGCATTCATGCATAAGCATACAAGTGATACAACACACATAAGCTCATTAACACATAATCATTAGCATTACCAAATACCAATGAACATTAACACAATTCATGTCTCGCGAAAAAGTTATATTTTAAATTTCCAAAGAATTTCTTTGTTTTTTAGAATTTTTAAAACCCCATTCATATTTTGTTCTTTCTAAGGAAAAGCTTCTTCTATTTTTTAAGGAAAATTTATCCTATCATATGTAAAGTATTATTCCATATTTGGACTCTATTCAATTTTCTGGATTTTTAGAAATTTATTTCACATTTTTCTGAGCCATATACTATTTTCTACAAATTTAACCATTTTCTGATAATTTTAAATACGAAAACAAAAAAGGAAACTCCATTTTGGGCCTGGGGACTTGGGCTGGTGGGCTGGTGGTAGTGGGATAGGCTCGAATATCCGATTAACTTTATTCTTGGATATCCGAGTCCGAATCCGATTCCGACGGATATGGTCATCCCGTATCCGAATTTGTATCCGACAAAAAATATCCGAGTTCCAATCCGTATCCGAAAATATCGGAAAAATATCCGAATCCGGATCCAATCGGTCCGGTTCGTGCATTATCCGACTGGTTTTCACCCCCTAGTTGGAGCATAGGGTTGGAAACCGAGTATGTCAACATGGAGTAGGGGATGAAATTATGATTGGAATTGTGGATCTTGGGCCAGATGGAGCATTGGGGCTTGAAATTTCAAGATTTATTCTTTTAATGGAATTAAACTTAACCAAAACAAGGCAGAACTTTATTAAAGATCAAACTAAACTAAAATAATAGTTCTATTTTTTTTAATAGAAGTGCTCATCATAACAATTAGTTAATGTACATGCGAACTGAGCTTTGCTCGGATGGTTAGGGTTGCTGGTGTGCGCCCTGCCCGCCTGGGTTCGAGCGTCGGCTCGGCCCTTGCGTCGCATGCAAGAAAAAAAAAGGAAAAGACGGCTGGTCGCTGCTGCGCGCATGCACGGGAAAAGAAGGGATGCCTGGATGGGAGAGCGACAGCAAAGTATGGTGGCTTTGTGCGCTTGGAAAAAAAGAAGAGCAGGAGGACGTGGGGTGAAAACGGATCGTATTCGGATCATTCGGATAGAGGTTTTTGGCTCGGATAGATACATATACATTACAGTTTTTTTCCATACAACTCATATTTTGTGTTTGGAATGAAGGTTAATAAAACGGTCTAAATACTTTTTTAAAATATGTTATCTATTTAATTCAGATAACTCGGATATCTCGAATACGGATAAAAACTTTCACCCTGTGCGCCAGTTTGCAGACTTGCAGGTGTTTGATCCGGAGGTATTTCACAACAAAATTCATAGGACAGGTGGTCCTTGTAATAGGCTAATTCAGTAGGACATTTGTATCTTGGCTAAGCAGACATTGTAAAATTTGAGAGACATGGTTTCCGTTGTATTTCTGTCTAAAATGCAATGGAAAATGGGGAAAGCCTCCTCTTTTTTTTTAAAAAAAATTAGTTAATGTACATGGCACACACAAGTATGGTTAATATCTATGTTCGCTACGACGCACGGTTACACTGATTAGATATAATACATTCTAAGATGTGTAATTATATCGTATCGTATCGTATTATATTATATTATATTATATTATATTATATTATATTATAAAGAAGAGGAAAACAGAGCCACCACACTAGTCCACATCACCAGATTATTTAAGTCGTTTGATCAATGGTGGGACCAAATTATAACGTCCTAGATCAAGCAAAGAAATTCTCACATAAATAAAAAAAGATAAAAGATCTATACCGCTGTTTTTTATGGGGTCGGATTATAACGACTTATAAAAAATATATTAAAATTCAGATTAAATATTAAAGGTGATATAATATGATTATTTTAACTGTTCGATCAACGATGGGACATTAAAAATTCAGATTAAATATTATAGATATAATATGATTATTCGATCAACGGTGGGACCAAATTATAACGGCCTAGATTAGTCAAAGGAATTCTCACATAAATCATGACTTAGATTAAAAAAAAATTATAAATTCATATTAAATACTAAAGTTGATATAATATATTAAAGATAAACACTAAATCCGATCTGATATATGAGAGATAGTTTATGTGTTAGAGATAAACAAAACAAATCTAGCCGCCCAAAAACGCGGGCCACCTCGCTGTTTTATTTATGCCAGAGATCATACTACACGCATACGGTACAAGGAATGAATTAATGATACACATATTGGTAGGAAGTATATATGACTATCAGATCTTCCTGAGCATGATCGGCGCGCCATGTTTCTGCTGCAATGTGGAGATGGGGAACGGCGCGTGCGCGTAGGACGGCGAGAGCCCAAACTGAAAGCGCTGGAGCACCATGGCGAGCCCCATCTTGGCCTCGAGCAGTGCGAAGCTCTGGCCAACGCAGATGCTCGGGCCCCAGCCGCAGGGGAAGAACGACGGCGCGTCCCGGGACGCCTTGGAGATCCCGTCCGCAAACCTCTCCGGCCTGAACTCGTCGGCGTCCAGCCCCCAGATGTCCCGGTTGTGGTGGATCACCACCACCAGCAGATACAGCCACACTCCGGGTGGGATCCTCACTCCTCCCACCTCCTGCTCCTTGTACGTCTGCCTATGAAGCGCTATCACCGGCGGGTACAGCCTCAGAACCTCGTAGAGCACCATGGTGACCTACTCATGCACACGGATCGATCCAAAATTCCAAAGTGTACAAGACCCGAAATTTTCGTTTAGGGAACTTTCGTGGATAAATTATGTGCAGTTTTTGAATCGATACGAATAAATTTCATGTAGGATGATATAGAAATATACTCACAACTTTCAACCGATTTATGCCGTCGAAGTGTGGGTGTTCCTTTCCAAAGACACGCAGGACCTCCTCCCTAGCTCGGTCCTGCCATTCGGGATGCATGCTCAGCGCGACCATTGTCCAAGTGAGCAGCATGGCGGTTGTATCCATTCCTGCGAAGTAGAGCAGCTTCAGCTCCTCGATGATGTCCTCCATGGCCATCATCGGCTTGGAGCTGCCCCTTTCTTGGCTCTCTTTGGCGTTGGATCGCATCAGCAAGCCCAACAGGTCGTCGTTGTCGGTGTGGCCGTTCTTCATGGCCATCTCCCTCTTTGTGATTATGCCTTTTAGGAGCGCCTCAGCCTCCCGTGCGTTCGCTTTCATCCTCCTGCATATTTTGGTCGGAAGGTAGCTGCATGCAGTACAAAATAGAGCATCAGAAGAAGCAAATAAAAAAATAAAGCATGACACGTTGATAAAAATATCAATTCGAAAAAAGAAATTTTTTGAGGGGTTAGCCATATGAGCTCACTTGTAACTATGTACGTATGCGTCCATAGTTTCCATCTCTGGAGAAAGTTGGAATTGCTCCGACTGTATCTGAAAATTTTTTCTCCCTTCAGCTAAGTTGCTACTGAATGCCGCACGGGAGATGACGTCGCCGGTGAGGTTTCGGAAATCCGGCCAGAGGCCCAATAAAATCCTCCCATCTACTCATCACCTCACGAGTACAGGTGGTAAAAGCCGGCAACATCACCTACAAATTAAATAAATAGTTATTTAGTCATTCTAAGTGCACTCTCAGAGTCTCAGTGCATTTCAACTAGTTACTTACTTCTAAACATGCCAAATTATATAGAGATGATTATAAAGTATACCTTCAAAATGCATCTCAACATATCATATCTAGTAATCAATTTTTGTCTCCCGTTTCTATTTATGAGCCTTATAGGAAAGGACATGACCTCTCATCGTTCGACTAAAAATGAAGAAAATTTCAGTCGATGTCTTTTACTTACTCAATAACTAAATTTACATATAGTTTGATGCTGAAATAAAGGTGCAACAAGCAAATGAATAATATATTTTAGTTGTTGCAAGTTCATTCAATAGAAAAAAGATATATAACAGGCAACCTATAAAACCAAAGGTATGTGTTAAAATAGTATATAAACTTTTTTGCTTAGTTGAATCCTACACTTTCTACAACATTAAACCATATGTAAATTTAGTTATTACTATTGAAATACGTTGACTAAAATTTCATATTTATTTTTAGGCGACTATATATAGAAGAGGATTCCGGTCTAATATATGCAATTAACGAGAATCAATAAAGATATTTTTCCCTTCACATCTCTATATTCTTTATGTCTCCTATGATTGAAGCGCTGGATTATACCTAGTAGCAAGATTGCATAATAGTTTCTAAGAGAGAGAGAGAGATTATTTCTCATATAAGAAATGGTCTTGCTCTCTTGTCTCATTTATTACTCTTCATCTCAGCAATCTGTCCTATATATATGTATGTGATGCATATAGAAACGATGCACATCATCGCATACTTAAATTACCTTCAACTTCTCTAGATGGAAGCAGGATTCATGATCTTTCGATGAACCTCCCATTTCTCGCCCTCGTGGCTAGCCAGCCCATCCGACACCAGCTTGGTAATATTGGAAATAGAATTGGTTTTCTGAAAGTGCCCAAACTTGTCCGATAGGATCGATTTCCCAGACAAGTTTATCCACTATATACGATTCTATGTGTGAAAAATGAAAGATAACCTACCATACCATGGCATAACCTTGAATTGAGAGACCACCTGAGACATGAAAGAACCTTTGTTTAGGGTGTACAAATACCATGCCCAGTATTGTCCTTTCCTATTTTTTTTTTTTTGCCTCTTCTCCCTCCTTTCCACAAAGAATGTCATTTTGGCTATGCATCTAGATATGAGGACTGTCCAGGTGCATAGTTAGAATGACATTCTTTTTGGGATGGAGGGAGTAGTTTACTAAAATTAACGATGTCCTAGGGAAAGATTTCGGTAAGCAAATGCTAACTGTTTTCTCAGACTTTTGCTAATTAAATTTTAAATCAAATCTAAAATTTCTAAATTTCTATTGACCTAAGTGACAAAAATATGAACCTATTAATTTCATGGGAAAATGAATCATTGTAGAATTTAAATGCACCAAATTTTTTTTATTGACCGCTTTTTTACTAGAACCATCGATAACACCAATAACCAGCGATAACCGGTAAAATTTTGGAGACAATTTCCCCTCCTTTTTTGGAATAGGTAAAATTTTGGAGACAATTTTTCCTCCTTTTTTGGGAAGCAAATCCTTTGACTTTAAGTCACCTGACTTTGAGCCACTGACATGTGGGCCTGGTATTGTGGCCCACATGTCAGTGGCTACCCAAAGTCAGAGGATCTCGTTCCCCTTTTTTGGGATAGGCTACTCTGTAGGCGCCTGAAAAAGGCTCGATCTTGCAAGCACTCCCCTCCCATGCAGCGCAGAAAGCAGCGCAAGGGCAGGCTGCTGCATGCTTGCAGTACTCCCCCCAGTTAATCCCTTCCCCCACATGCACCCCATGCTCAGCAGCTTATCCCTTGCATGCATAATTTTTCCAAAAAAATATGTTTTTTCTACGAACGAAAAGTGAAAAAACAGTGTAAAATCACTGGAAAAAGTACAAAATCACCGAAAAACAGTATAACCTCACTGTAAAAAAGTTGTACATGCTCACTGGAAAAAATAGTACAAACTTAAAAAAATATGTTTTTCAGTAAATTTATATTGCTTTTTCTACTTTTTCATTCGTTGGAAAACACCATTATTTTGGTGAAAAAAACAGGCAGTCTCAATGTTGCGTGTGCCTACATGGTGTGTGCTGGTGCCACTCAGATGTGCTAGGCCCCTCTCAGATGTGCCCTCCTAGGGGCAACGCTCCTACGCAGGCGCCTGCCAAATAGCTGAAGTGTTTTTTTTTTCACCAAATTATGTTCTGCAGGCTCTAAAACTAGTTTAACTTGCAAATAGTATTATGCAGTTACATAAGCAACGTATATAACACTACAGGAATGCACCTAAATCTCGAGGACCGGAAACCCTCGAGATTAATCTTTCTTGAGGGCCTCTCGAGTAGGCAGTCACGAGGGTCGTTTCTCGAGGGCCGGCTCTCGAGAAAACTGTTTCTCGAGGGCCCCGTGGCCACCATCAAGAAATATGGGCAGAGGGCACATTGACGGCAGGTTAACGGGGAGGCTAGTATTTCTCGAGGGCGGAGAGGAACATTCCTCTTTAAAAAAAATAACGTTGGCACTAATTATTATTCTTCTTTTTGGATTTAGAACATGAATCTCCAGAACACAAATCCAGTACATGCAGTAGTTCATGCATACAAAAATCTAGGAAACCCAGTAGTTCATCCAGCCGAGCAATACAAAAATAATCTGCATCCAGTAGTTCATCATGCACACAAAGATATTAAACATCCTGCCGCGCAATACAGAAATCCAGTAGTTTATGGATCCGGTAGTTCATACCAAAACTTGAACACAAAAAATAAACAAATCTCACTGCATGTAGTGGGGTGGGGGGGAGGGGAAGAGAGATCTGGCGGCAGTGACTGGAGTGGAGGCCGGAGCGGTGGCCAGCGATTCGGCCGCCCCCGTCGGATCTAGCCGGCGCCTGGGCGACAGGGAGGAGGGAGAGAGAGAGGGGGAAGAGAGAGAGAGAGAGACCCGCCGGTGGTGGCGGCGAGCTGGCCGGCGACGACGTCGGAGCGGAGGCCGGCGGCGCCGGATCCAGCCGGCGACGACGTCGGGGCGCCAGATCCGGGCGCCGCGCCTCGGATCCGACCGACAGCGGCGGCGGGGAAGATGGGGTGGAGGCGGCGGGGTCGGGGAGGAGGCTCAAGCCGCTGAGCGCCGCCGCGCGCCGTTGTTTGTGCCGCCGCTCGATCTGCAGAGAGGAGGAGGATGTCGGATTCAAGTTTTTTTTTTGGGCACTCGAGAAATCCGTTATTTTTTAGAGGGCTGTATTGTAGCCCTCGAGAACTCTGTTAGCTCTCGAGATTCTGGCTTATTCTTGTTTAACCAAGCAACCGACGCTAGTCATTCTTTTGCATGAGCTTCATTGGAAACCATACGCACTTCACTTATGCTGCATAATGAAACCATCCAGTCGCGCAGGGTTTTGGACTGCTGGCGCTGCAGTCCCACCTTCCTTCGCTCCGCCCACCGCCCTGCAACTTTGAATCCGACCCTAGCAGCTGCCGGGAGGTCCAGGCCATGGTGGCCGGAGAAGAAGAAGAAGGGAGGAGGAAGGAAAAAGAAAAGAAAATGGGGGAAAATGTGGGAAAATAAAAGAAAATAGGGAAAAGGGGGGAAATGGTTGGAAAATGGCCAAAATGTCACCTGGAAGAGAAATTCGTACGTCCGGTGTTGTATGCCTCAAGGAAGACGAAATTAATGTCGAATGCAGTGGGGCGTCCGAATTGAGTGTCGTACACCCGATTTTCCCCCGGGGAGGAGGCTCAAGCCGCTAAGCGCCGCCGCGCGCCGTCATTTGTGCCGCCGCTCAATCTGCAGAGAGGAGGAGGATGCCGGATGAGCACCGCTGCAGGGAGGAGGAGGAAGCCGCCGTGCGCCGCCGCTCGCGTTGCCGTAGAGAGAGAAGGAGGTGGGGGAGTGGAGAAGTGGAGACGATGCGGTCAAGGTGGAGTGGAGAAGTGGAGACGATGCAGGAGAGAGTGGGCTCAGAGGGGAGACGTGGTGGAGTGGAGAGTGGAGGACGCCGTGGGATATTTGGACTGTGGAGGCGGGTTTTTTTTTTAGTGGGCGCACGGGAGAGGTTTCTTGAGGGCTAGGCCCTTAGCCCTCGAGAAACATGTCACGGCGTTGCTTCCGTCTGCCAGGACTCTAGTTTTTCGAGAGCTAAATGTTAGCCATCGAGAAGTAATCTAGTTATTGAGTATTTTCTTTGGGCACTCGAGAGATCCGTTGTTTTTTAGAGGGCTGTATTGTAGCCCTCGAGAACTCTGTTAGCTCTCGAGATTCTGGCTTATTCTTTTTTAACCAAGCAACCGACGCTAGTCATTCTTTTGCATGAGCTTCATTGGAAAGTTGGAAACCATACGCACTTCACTTATGCTGCATAATGAAACCATCCCACCGCCCTGCAACGTTGAATCCGACCCTAGCAGCTGCCGGGAGGTCCACGGCTGGAACTCCGCCGTCCTGTACGCGGGGCTGTACACATGGGCGTTCAGCGAGGGCTGCATCCGCGCTTGCATGCCGTCCCTCGGGGCGGACCAGTTCGATAGCGACAACCCCTCCGAGTCCCGCCAGCAATCCAGCTTCTTCAACTGGTTCACCTTCGGCATCTCCCTCGGGGGTCTCGTGGGGCTGATCCTGGTCGTGTGGCTCCAGAACTACAAGGGCTGGGACGTCGGGCTTGGGCTCTGCGCGCTCCTCATCCTGCTTGGGTTGCTTGTCGTCGCCGTTAGCCTCCCTTTCTACCGCAACCAAGTGCCGGAAGGAAGCCCTTTAACTAGGATACTGCAGGTTCTGAACTTGCACATTGGCACATTGCCATGCATCTCTATGAATAGAATCAATGTTGAATGTTGATTATCTTCTAGTGCTAGCTACCTACGTCAAGATTTCTTCTTCTTCCAGGTTCTTGTGGTTGCTTTCAAGAATAGGAAGCTTGAACTTCCTGAGAAGCTTGAGGAAGCAGAAGAGGACAGTAACCAACCCTCTTCAGCTGAAGTACCTTTGCGCTCAGATTGTCTGAAGTAAGCATCAGTGAAATAATCAAACACACCTTATTTTCTGTCGCTAGGCAGGTGGGATAAAGAGTTTATCAGACTTCAGAAAAATTTCGCTTATTTCGGTCCAAGCCGATATGCTCTCAAAATTTTTGAATTCAAAAACCATACTTGAGATTAACAATATATAGAAGAGGTCATAATTCTCATGTTTGGAAGACTTTTGTACTCTAGGGGTACTCCGCAGTGCATACAACATGAGGTGTGTGTGGTTAAAGTGTTGGGTTTGTTGGTTTTCTCATATTTTTTGTGTCAAATTCAAAACCTCCTATTTTATTTCGTCGGAATTTCCCCAAAATTTCCCAAAAAAAATTCGCTATTTTCGTTCTGGCCCGAAATTTGAGTTTCATCGAAATTTGGAGCCTTGCTTCAGAGAGCATGGTCCTTGTGTAGTGTTGCATACTATGAGCTTCCACTTAGATGCAAAATCTTTTCTTTGCCACAAATTCCTCGACAAAGCTTCCATCAACCGCGGCGAGGATGGAGCCTGGTCAGTTTGCAGCGTGACGAAGGTGGAGGAGACGAAGATCGTGCTCCGGATGCTGCCCCTCTTCGTCAGCTCCATGTTCGGCTACATCTCGAACCCTCTCATCCTCACCTTCACCGTGCAGCAGGGCGGCATGACAAACACGAGGCTGGGCAGGATCCACATCTCCCCCGCGACGCTCTTCGTTACAAGTATTATCTAATATATTTAAGCTTATTTGATCGCTAATTATATGCTCATCCTATATGTATTTAAATTTAAACGACAAATAAAAAAATCTCTTGCCGAAATATATATTTAAATATCTATTTGCGCCGCCCAGAAATGAATTAACCAGGTGGCAAACGTACTGCACGTCTGTGCAAGCGGTTTTTGAACCACTTGCGGAGATGCCACTCTACAAGCGGTTCATGCCTTCAACCGCTTGCAGAGAGAGCCCACGTGACCTACCAGCCCGCCCGCGCCATCGCCCTGTGAACCGCTTGCAGAGGAGCCGCTAGTGATGCCCCTCGGGCATCAGTCGCGGTTGTCTGCAAGCGGTTTTAGAACCGCTTACACAGGCCTTACGAACCGCTTGGGAAGTCCCGATCCGTAGTAGTGGTCGTTCGTGGGGCTGCTCGAGTTCTTCAGCAGCTAGGCGCCGCGAGGCATGAAGTCGATCGCCGCCGCGATGTTCTGGTGCGAGCTGGGGCTCGCGTCGTTGCTGGCCACGTTCATGGTGCAGCTGGTGAACAAGGCTACGTGGCGGGCTGGGCACCGTGAAGGCTGGCTCGAGGGGACGAACCTGAACAGTAGCCGTCTTGACTTGTTCTACTGGGCTGTGGCTGTTGTCGGATTCCTTGGTTTCTTGAATTTCCTCTATTGGGTGAACAAGTACGTGTACCGGCATGATCCGCACATCGTCAGGAGGATTATCATCGTCAGGAGGATTCATCGTCTTGATATGTCGTACAGAAGCGTTCACAGAGAGAGAGAAGACTAGTATGTATTCCTTGTGGTGCGATATTGATTATGTTCACAATGCGAATTTTCCGCTATTACATGCGGGTACATGCAAGTTCCTCACATCATTCGATCTACTACAATATTTGTGTTAGTTCAACTCCTTTCTTCACATGTTATTTTGCAAAAGCATCTCTTATCTTTTTCAGAAAAAGCAATCAGGTCATCTCTTCTCGCTCTCCTCTCTTCTCATCCAGGCCTAACCGGTGACCATCGCCGTGCATTCGCGAGACTACACACACGACGTCGAGGCAGGGTAATGCGACAATAGGGTTGGCTTGCTATGGGCTTGACTCTTGGTGGCTCGGTGCCATTGCCGGGCGCAGACGTGACCACGACAATGTGTCCTCAATATAGGGGCAATCGAGACAAGCTCAGTGATATGGCAACTCGGTGTGGTGCCGCAAATGGCGTGGTGACTCTAGCATGCTTGGTGTGGTCACGCACTGCACTCGGTCGTGGTTGCTAGCACCGCTGCAGGTAGATGGTGGTCGGTTAGGATGGAGTGAAGAAGAAGGTGAGGAGGAAGGATTCGACTGCTTCAAATATTAAAATTAAAAGGTTTTCTACAAAATACCGTGTTGTCGCTTGCCGTCCCTTTTGGCCCTACTCTACACCATTGTTGTCGTTGTTGCTAGTGGCGGCGGTATTAGGCCCTTCTTCCTCCCTCTCTTCCATCCCTTTTTCCCTTTGGTGCAGTTAGGCGACTCCAGTCGTCAGCGCCACCTCCAATGAAGGCATGCCATGGGCGCTGGATCTGGCAGTGATCGAACACTTCGACCCCAGTGGTTTGACACCAGGCTAGTAGGTGATGATAGGGCTACCGGTGACCTCATCTGGCTCCAAGGGCAAGAAGCAGTGACTCACTGACTCTGCTCGTCATCTTCCCTCTCCTCACACCGGCCATATCCTGTGGTGTGGTATTCAGTTCTGGCAGCGAGCTGCATGGATCTGACAGCTTGCAACGTAGCTCGGAAGGTGGGGCCTCTTCCTCGTTGGTGCCTCCTCGTTGACTCCTATTGGTGCGACATTGGAGGCATGGGTTTGGAGTCAGGTCAGCCTCTGTTCAACTCCTAATAGTCTAACCCTTCTAGCAGTCTAGCCCTTGTTTGGCTTCTCCACTCGAGCCAGCGATGGCAACGCCTGTCAGCGTCATTCCCTTCCTGGCTTTGTCATGGTGCTCTCTACCCTTAGAGCCTTGTCGGGTGAAAGACAAAGACATAATTAGTCTTTCATCGTTTCCTTGATGGTTTTGAAGTCACGTTGTTGGAAGATTTTTTGGGTACACCTCATGCGGCGATGGCGGCACTTTGGTCCAAGCATCGTACATGTTGGTGGCCAAGCACCCCCTTGGTTGTGAAGACACTAATTTGTCCAAGCATCCTTTGCGGTGGTCGGCAACATAGAAGTTTGAGCATCCTGTGGGGCAGCTATGATTACTTGAGTCCGTTTGCTCCTCAGACGACTCCTAGTCGCCAATGAGCTTGGTGTTGGTGACAGGATGGCATGGCCTTGCATCCCGCAATGGTCCCGACTAGCGCTTTTCGTTGTATTTGTGTCGGCGGCATGGTTGCCATTGTCAGTGGCTAGTTTTTAGGCCTTCATCCCACGAGGCGATGGCGTACTTGTCGGTGAGTCATTCCTAGCCTCTCCACCATGCATCCCTCACGGTGGTCACGATTTTTGTCATGTATCCCATGAGGTGATGACGGTCGGGTTAGTTACGGGCACTACTACAGAATGAGCTTTTACAAACGGTCTATTAGAAGCGGTTCAATCCGCACCGCTTCTAATAGTTGTATCACAAGCGATTTAATAGCTCATGATAGGAGAGGACCTTTACAGGGGGTTCGTGTTACGAACCGCTTGTAAAAGGCCCATTTTTCGAATAGATAAAAGGAAAGCTTCCCCTATCTCTCATCAGAGATCACGCATGGGTGGGTTGGCTAGCTGGGTGAGGTCCTGGGTTCGAATATAATCCCACTCCTCACAAAATTTCTTTCCTTTTTTACACAGCACTACAAGCAGTTTTAAAACCGCTTGTGATGCTCCCTCGAACATCACACACGGTTGCTTACAAGTGGTTTTAAGACTGCTTCAAATGCGGGTTACGAACCGCTTGTGTAGGTCATTTATGTAGCAGTGGGGCGGTTGGTTTACTAGTCATGCATCCCTTGTGGTGTTGGGGTCTGAGGTCTACGTCATCTAGTGCTTGCCCCATGGTGTAGTTGGCGACGCTTAGGTTGGTGGCGGAAGGAATCTTGGCCTTGCATCAGGCGGTCGTGTATCCTTGGCAATGTTGGTGATTGGTTCATGGTCATGCATCCCACAAGGTGGTGGCGTCTAGGTCGGTAGTGGGTGGCTCTGGCACCTCAGCCATGCATCCTTTTTTATGGTAGGTGCGGTGGTAGATCCTCCATGTAATATTGTATAATGTTATTTTTTCTCTTTTAGTGGAATGATAGAGCCCTTGGTCTTTAGCTAAAAGCAATCTGGTTTTCAATTCTAGTGGGTCAAGTGGATATGACATTATAGTTTAATGGGTTAAATACACTTTTTTCTTTGAAGAAATGGCGTCGACAAACCACATTGGTCATTTTCGTCCCCGTCCTTGCATTGTACCTTTTATGGTGATCACGCATATCCTTCTTGCCCTGATTTAGAAGAACAATATGGGGGCATACAAATATTCATATGAGATCTGATACAATCATACAGAAAAAAATTGCTCGTAGCACTCAATAAGTTATTGTCATCACTGCAAACAGAATTAATAACATATTCTGAATAAATTAAATATGTATATAACAGCACATCTCGAATACATTTTTAAATGAAAGATCATATGCCAGGGAGTTCTCTAATAAACAGAAGATAGTCAACAATCAATGAATCAAAACGGCATGTGTGCATTATTATATACCTATGCCTTGTGCTCGAAAAGCTTCATTAATCACAGAATATTGAATATGCTCATCACCTTCTCACTGCTAGCTGTAAAATTAAACATACGTCAACCCAATTATTAAGTGCAAAACTCAAACGCCGTAAATCTTAGCTAGCCATCCAGCTAATTAGCTTAATCCACTGGAAATGATGACTCGCACAACAGGCTGGAGTACCTGTGATGCCTCATGACCAACAACTCCTCCATTAATTTCTGTTGGGAAACCGCCTGTGGGGGGGAGCCTGGCCCGGCTCTGGCCAGTGCGTGGCACGGCGCGGCTAGGGCCGGCCGGCGGCTCCCCCCACGGTGGGTCCCACATTAGACCTGGCCTAAACCCTAAACAGTACTATAAAAGAAGAGGTGGAGCACCTATTGTAGAATAGATCTGAGAAATAATAAAGAGAAGCTCCACCCTATATCTCTCTGTCCCCTATGATTTTGATCTTTCTCTCTGATTGATTGTCCACGTTTATACCTCGGACTACACCCGGTAGCGAGGTTCCTCGACACGTTATCAATACGCTCGCTCCTTGACGTGCCGATCAATCCGCGAGGAAGAACGATCTGCATCCACTTCTACCACGAAGGTATAATTTGGCTCACCGGTTACCCAGTAGATTGTAATCTGTGTTTGAATCTGATTGCAGATCGAGAATCTATGTGGTGTTTTCCCTAGTAGATTGGAAGATTTGTATGAAATTTATAGTAGATTCTTTTCTTTTTTTTTTGAGAATTTGTAAAAATCAATCTGGAAGATTGATCTCGGTCGCGCCGCTCGCGCTGCACGCCGGCGCCACTGCCCCCTCTGGCGCCGCCCCGTCGGCCGCCCCCGCGCTACGTCCCGCCGACGCCGGCGCCGGCGCCCGAAGCCGCCGCATCGGTGCCGCCGCCACGTCCCGCCGACGCCGCCACCGGCGCCACCCGCACCCGAAGCCACTATTGCCGGCCTTATCGGCGCCGCCGCTGCCTCTGGCGGCTAGGGTTTGAAACCCTAGCCGCCCGTGAATTGTGCCGGCCTGGCCCCGCCGGCTGCCCCGCATGGCCCCGCATGGCTTGGCCCACAGCCTGCCCCGCCGGCCTGCCCAGACGGCCCGAGCCGGTGTAATGACCCCCTGCATCTCCACAGGGAATCCGTCATCATGATCTGATACTAGGTCCAGACTAGTACCTCATGATGGACAATTAAATGGTTATCATCGCTGGCATTCCATTATTATTCAAAATAACAGAGTTTTACAAGGTAGTATCATAAGCTATTACAATAAACGAGCAATCTAATGAGTACGCGGCTACCCAGCAAGCAGTCCTTAAACATGAATGCAGGGTCAAAGAGGGGGTTAAGGTTATTTTACCCAAATCCTATTTCTAGTCATATTTTAGTTGAACCAGTCAAATTTTATTATTGTAAATGCATGATCATATAACTCCAGTCTCCAGTTCAACAAAAGGTGTATCCCACACCAGGCCAATCCCAGCCTAATCTAGTCAGGTTTAGTTATTGAAAAGAGTGAATCTACGAGCGCAAACCTTCCAACCCGTCCATATCCGTGGACACGGCTATCATGATAGTTTTAACTCTGCAGAGTGTGTACAAATTTCCCCACAAGCCCCGTCTCATCCACTAGGAGAAACGGTACAAGACTTTTCCAGCCTACTACGCCCACCACTTCGCCAGCCCTCTCTTTAGGTTTCCCCGGCCCTGCCGGTGCCCGCCACAGTAGGGCGCCTTCTACGTCTAGGCACCACCCGTGGGTCGTTCCCCATTTAAGCCATTCGGTCTCAGGAACGCACCTACCCCTCAGGTAAGGTCATGAGCCTCACCCTAGGGCAATAGTGACGAAACGTAACCGGACAGCCTACGAGCCAGGGGTTAGTGGGTTTCGTAGTGTACTAAGCCAGGGCCGAAGGCACAAGTGGCTGTACGGTAAGGTTTGGTCTAGTAATACACAAGCTTGAGTCCTTATTAGAGGAAACCCTCGAATCTCCACCACAGTCCCGGAACCATCACTGCCGGGTCTCCCCTAAACATTCTACACTGGTTTTAGTTGTTTAGGGTTTATCCAAAAACACCATCACGAAGCGTACGCCTCACAAGGGCACATTTTGTAGTGAATCCCAATGCAATCCTACACATCTATTCAAAGGATAGGGTATGGAACAGTAAAGGGTTTATCAAATGAGGTCTAGTCATGTTAGCAAATGACTAACATGAATAAGGCACACACGCTATTCTAATATGCATGCAATGGTGAATCACAAAAAGTAAAGACGGTTAAGCTCCTTCCGTCCAAAGGTTGATGCCCTAAATCATAGCCAAGAAGGCACCTACTTTTAGACGGACGGGGTTAATAAAACATAGGACAGGAATATGCAAACAACTAGTGCTTGCCTGGTAGCGATCGGCCTCGCAAGGAATCGTCGACGTTAATGATCAACCTTGCTCACGGCGACGTCTCGGCTAGAAACCGAGTCTTGACGATCCTCCGCGAGTCCGCTAGGGCCTACAGCTCCGGCACCACCGACGACGACGTCCTTGTGCATCTCGAGGTCTCGATAATTTTTCAAGAACCGATCTACGCTCACGACACCGACAAAAATGTCGGAACGGCCTACACGCAAACCGGGGCAACAACAAATAAACAGCAACACAGAACAATTGTAAAATCATGAAATAAATACGGTAAATAGTATAGAATATTACGAGACTAGAAAAATTAGTTTAGAGTGAATCGGACCTGTGATTTAGGAGATAGAAATTGGAGAACTAGCACTGTTCATGATGAACAGTGCTCGGTTTTGCCAAAAAAACCGTGGCATCAAAATCAAAAGGGGCAAATCCCCCTGTCCCTTCCCGTAGCCTCATGCTGAATGAGAGAGGGAGAGAAATTCATGAGGGGAGAGAGGGAGATGGCGGCGGCTCCGGTGCCAGCGAGGGGCGGCGCAACGGCAAGGCGAGGCGGTGGCGGTCTCTGCTGGGCGGCGGCTCGGCTTGGGGGCTCTCCGGCGGTGCGGCAAGGGAGGAGGCGGCGTGGCGGCGCTGGGCAGGGCAGGGGCGGCGGCGCGGTGCTGCGGCTTGGGCGGCGGTTCTCCCGGGATGGGCGGCGGCTGCTGGGCCCGGGGCGGCACAGCGGCAGTGATCCGGCGGCGACAGGCGCTCCGGCGACGGCTCGGCCTCGATCTGGGGGCGGCACGGCTACTATGCCGGCGGCGGCACTCTGTCCTGGGCGAGGGCTGCGGCTCGGGCTGGGCCAGGACGGCCAGGGCAGTGGCGGCTACTCCCGTGGGGCAGAGACGACGGCAAGGGCGGCACGGCGGCGGCCATGGGTGGACGCAGGCAAAGAACAGTGCGGAGGTGACGACGGTTGCAAGGGGATTAGGTTTAGGTTAACTTGTTTGGGTTTTCTTTTATATTGCATGGAGATGGGCTTTGGGCCTGAGTTTAATTGGGCTTGATTTGGGCACGGGTTGAACTGGGCATAGACTCGCATGAGCCGGCATGGTCGGCCAGGGAGATGGAGGGACGACTGGCTTGAGAAGGGTTGAGAGCAAAGGTCGATCGAAGGGTTGTAAGGGATTGTAAGCTTGACTGAGAGCAACGGGGGGTTTGGCCGGTTAGGGTTTCGGGTGAAAGAGAGAGGGAGAAAGGTGGACTCGACCCGGAGTTTAGGGTTTCGGGTGAGGGCGGAGATGGACGGCCGACTCGACCAGGGGTTTTAGGGTTTTGATTGGAAGAGTCGAGCTAGGTTTTTATCGGGAGAGAACGATAGGGTTTCGATCGAGAGAGAGGGGGACAAAGCTTAGCTCGACCAGGAGATTAGGGTTTCAGTTAAGGACAGATGGAGAGAAAAGAGAAAATAGGAAAGAGCTTTCTATATGTAAATTTGTAATTTTCTAAATTGTAAATTATAATGGAAACACTTAATAAAATGAATTCTTATATGTAAATAATGGTTTGAAAATTTAGGGATTTTCATATAGAAAAACAATAGAAATTATTTTACCTAGTTTTTCTTTTGAAATGAAACTTGGGACATTCTAATATTTATTAGGATGTCACAGCCGGCCTGCGCCCGAGCCGGCCTGCCTGTCGCTGACTAGGCCCGAGCCGGCCTGCCGCCGGCTGCCTGTCGCTGACTAGGCCCGAGCCGGCCTGCGCCCGAGACGGCCTGCCGCCGGCTAGGCCTGAGCCGGCCTGCACCGCCTGCGCCCGAGCCGGCCTGGCGCCCTACTTCTGTACATGGGCCAAAAGGCCCAAGATGGGCCAAAATTGGGCAATTTTGGCATATTGGTCTAGAAAATTGAAAATTGGCTCCGAAAAATTCTGAAAATTATAGAAATTCCCTCGATTCTTACAGAATCACCCATTAGGTTTATGAAAATTATTTATTTTTAAACCCATAAAAGATTACGTGTAGCCTTGCTAGCAGCAGGTTGTACACTGGACCGAAAGGTCCAGATTAAACGGAAATTTTTAAAAGAAATTTTAAAAACCCCAATTATTGCAGAATTAAGTGAATTACTTTTGAATTGTTTATTTACTGTTTAACATTTCTGTGCAATTATTCTGCATATTATTACTTGTTATATTATCAGTAATTAGTTTGCAACTCGTAAGAGCACCATACTGAAACCATGAGAATTATTTTTGTCACGCACCACTCTAGATTGATTACATGAAGTAATCATATATTTGGTTATCTTGCAGATGACTTGCCTTGCAAGTCGTGATTTCGAGGAGCTTGCCCCCTGGGGCAGAACTTTCTGATCTGGAAGTCTGATGTTGAAATTGTCCTGGACAGCAAGTAGCTGTGTTCCACCATTGGCATTGGCCAGAGCTACCCCACCTTTGAACAAAATTACCAGGCCCAGCATTTCCTTAGGCACCACTTGTCACCTACTCTGAAAAGTGAGTACATGGCAGTGACATGTCCCCTGAAGCTGTAGAACGTGCTCTGCAAGTGTTTTGAGAGCTTGAGGTACTCAATTCTCCCACAAGCCCAGCAGGACTAGAATCGTCTGAGGGTGGTCGACTTTTAAGTCTGTTGCTGATTATAGCTCTGCGCTGCATCGCATTTGCATCAATCTTAGGCTCTGTGGCAAGCCTGTTTCAGAGCAAGAGAAGATTGAGAAAACCCTCTCTACTTTTCATCCCAATGAAATTCAGCTTGCCCAAAGCTAACGTCAGGACAACATTGAGGAGTATAGCACTCTCATCGATATGATGATGGTGTTGAAACTAATGATAATGTTTTGATGAAGAATTTAAAGTCCCAAGCACCAAGTAACCCGAATGACACTGAAATTAATGCCAATAGTTACAAGGTGAAGAAGCCTAATAAAAAGGGTAAGAAAGGGAAAGGAAAGAAAGGGGCAGCAACTGACAAGTCCGGTAATCAGAGGCCGCGCAAGCCGTATGGCCAGCAGAACCAAACATGCTATCACTGCGGCCTGAAGGGGCATTGGTCCAAGATCTGCCGCGAGCCCAAGGAAGTGGTTGCGGCACATCAGGCCAAGAAGAAGCGCCCCATTGAAACGCATCTAGCAGAGCTTTAAGTTGAGAAGACCAAGCCCGAAGATGAATTTGAAGAGGATGATCGCCTCTGGGAGGAACTAGCATCTTTCCCGCTGCCCCCTCCTAGCCCTGTCCCTGAAGGCGCCATGAAGATAGATCACTTTGATGACTCTGACATCCGGCAGAGTGTGGACGCAATGTTCACCGAGTCCATCTAGTTTTCTCTTGCAGCATGTCGTTGCTATTATCTTAGAGTGGTTGCAAAAGACATTTAAATGAATCTTTTAGAATTTCTCCCTTACATTGTAAGCTCTAGGAGAGCATATTTAATTCTCGTGGTTGGTCTTAAAGAACCCTGAATTTCAGTATGATTGAATTTATAGTATTTTGAATTTTTCATGAATTAATATGCTTTGCATATGTGGTTGTGCCATTATCTGATTACAACTATATATTTGTGTAGCGCCCATGGAGGAATTATGCATTGTGGATAGTGGTACTACGAATAGTATCATGCGAGAATCGAAGTACTACCTGTCTATCTCGAAGAATACTGGTTGTATCACCACTATCGCTGGAAGCGACACTTGCACAGTAGGCTCAGGAAGAGCATCTATAATTTTGCCAATGGGAACTATCATTGAAATGAAAAAGGCATTATTATACCCTGAATCCACTCGAACACTATTGAGTTTTCGCGACATCCGTGCCAATGGATTTCACGTAGAAACCATAGAAAAGAATGACAATGAATTTTTATGCATTGTGCAGCACAACGGATGCGAGAAGCGAATTCTCGAGAAGTTCACCTCCTTAGAAACTGGGCTACACCACACTAGCATTAGAGCACCAGCAGTGTTCACCTCCCTTAAGACGACCTTTACAAGCTCTGAACTCTTTTCCCTCTGGCATAGCAGACTTGGCCACCCCGGTCTTAGAATGATGAGAGAAATTATGAATAATTCGCAAGGCCATGGTATCAGTGTTAGAAATTTTTTGAATCACGAAAATTTTGTGTGCACCAGCTGTGCCACCGAGAAACTGGTTACTAGACCATCGGTCCTAAAGGTTAGAGATGAAATCCCCACTTTCCTTGAATGGATTCAGGGGGATATTTGTGGCCCCATTCAGCCCCTGTCGGGGTCGTTTCGGTACTTTATAGTGCTTATTGATGCTTTCTCGAATTGGTCGAACGTAAGTTTACTCTCGACGAGGAACCACGCGTTCGCGAAGCTAATCGCACATATTATCCGCCTTAAGAATGTGTTCCCCGAGCATAGCATCAAATCCATTCGCATGGACAACGCCGGAGAGTTTACCTCAAAGGCCTTTGATGATTATTGCACTGCATCGGGGATTCACCATGAGTACTCGATATCGCACGTTCATACGCAGAACGGGCTAGCAGAGGCATTGATTAATAGAATTAAATTCATTGCCCGGCCACTTCTTTTGCAATCTAACTTACCGAACTCTTGTTGGGGAAATGCAGTCCTTCATGCATTAAATCTCATCAACTATAGACCATCGGCCCACAACATCCATTCACCTATGCAACTAGCGCAGGGCATGATCCCCAAGATCTCGCATCTAAGAAAATTTGGCTGCAAGGTATATGTACTTATACCACCCCCACAGCGTGCTGCTATGGGCCCTCTCCGAAAGTCTGGGATTTATGTTGGATATGAGAGTATCTCAATAATCTGATATTTAGAACCCATGACTGGATATTTGCATACGGCTCGGTTCGCTGATTGCATTTTTGACGAGGATAATTTTCCGTCATTAGGAGGAGAGAATAAGCCATCAGAAGATGAATGCCGAGAAATCACCTGGCAAGCAGCCGGTGCGGCAGCATTAGACCCTCGCACTAGTGAATCAAATGGTGAGGTACAGAAGATCTTAGACTTGAATAAATTAGCAAATGCATTGTCTGATCTCTTTTGTGACTCGCAGGGAGTGATTAAGTCGTATGTGTCTGCACGCAATGCACCAGAGAGGGTTGCAGTACCAAAGCAAATAGAAGATACCCCTCAATCTGCTCAAAGGATTAAGAAAAGAGTAGGGAGTCTGGTTACTCCAACCCCAAGTACCCGGGGACGTCTGGGGAAAAGAGGGAAGGAGAGCTTATCACAACCAGTCACAAAAAGCACCCCGCCATGGGATGGGGAGCCGGTTGAGACCCGGCACTGGTAAGGAGCTTGCTAGCGAGGCCCTCCCAGATTTGAATGTTCCCCTGCAGGAACTCGAGAATGTTCCACAGTAGGAACCAGTGCATAATGCCGAAACAAATGTGAGCGCACACATCGGCTATAACAAACTAAAAGAACTTGCTCCCGCTATGGGGATACGCGGTGAAGAGCAAGGTAAACAATTGCCCGAAGCAACCCATGATGAAATGGCCATAAACTATGAATTATCCGGGGAAGTAATGAATAGAGCCACAGCCATAATCGACATTTACTATGCAAAGAAAATTGCCTCCATCATTGAAAATGATCCTGAGCCTACATTTCTAGCATAATGTAAAGCAAGGCCGGATTGGGAAGAATGGAAAAAGGCAATTACAGCAGAACTGACCTCCCTGAACAATAGACAAGTGTTCGGGCCTGTATGCCGTACACCGAACCACATATGTCCTGTAGGGTACAAGTGGGTCTTTGTTCGCAAGAGGAATGAAAGTAATGAAGTTTTAAGGTACAAAGCAAGGTTGGTAGCTCAAGGTTTCACTCAATGTCCTGGAATCGACTATGAGAAAACTTACTCCCCGATCATGGGCAGCATTACCTTTAGATATCTTATCTCAATGGCAGTTAATATGAACTTAAGAATGAAATTGATGGATGTTGTCACAGCTTACCTTTATGGTAATTTAGATTCTGAAATCTATATAAAGATACATGAAGGTATCCCTGTCTCGAATGACGATAGAGCCAATAGAAATCTATATAGTGTAAGACTTGTGAAGTCTCTATATGAACTAAAACAGTCTGGGAGGATGTGGTATAATCATTTAAATGACTTTCTCTGCAAGAAAGGCTACGCAAATAATGAAGATTGTCCCTGTGTCTTTATAAGGCGATCCTCGAATGAATTTTGCATAATCTCCGTATATGTAGATGATCTGAATATCATCGTGACAAATGAAGAAGTTGAAGAAGCATGCTCTTACTTGAAGTCTGTGTGTGAAATGAAAGACTTAGGTAAAACTAAGTATTGATTAAGCTTACAGCTCGAGCATTTCCCTTATGGGATCTTGGTACACCAGGCTACCTATACTCAGAAAGTATTGGGGAAGTTTGGTTTTGACAAATATATTCCTTCAGGACATCTATGATAGGAAGATCTTTGCAGAAAGAAAAGAACCCCTTCCGACCCAGGGAAGAGGGGGAGTAAATTCTTGGGCTGGAAACCCCGTACTTGAGTGCAATAGGAGCACTCATGTATCTTGTTCACAATACACGGTCTGATATTGCATTTGCTGTAAACACGTTGCCTCAATACAGTGCAGCGCCCACGAAGAGGCATTGGAACGGAATAAAGGTTATCTTTCGATACCTCTGTGGAAGCATTGATCTTAGCCTGTTTTACAGGAGGAACCAAGATATGAATATTATTGGTTATACCGATGTTGGGTACCTTTTGGACCCGCATTCTGATAAATCATAACTGGGTATGTTTTTCTATGTGGTGGCACTGCAATATCATGAAAGTCGTCCAAGCAGACGCTAGTGGCCACGTCCACAAACCACTCGGAAATCATTGCATCATATGAAGCATCTCGTGAATGTGCATGCTTAATAAGAATGGTGAAACACATCTTGCATTCATATGGATTATCTATTGAGCAAACCCCTACAATTATTTATGAAGATAATGCCGCTTGTGTTGCACAAATGCAAATGGGTTATGTGAAAAGTAATCTTACTAAGCATATTGACCCCAACTTCTTTTATGCACATGAACTGCATAAATTGAACGAAATAAGTATCTAGCACACCAAATCATGTGAGAATTTGGCTGACTTGTTCACTAAGTCATTGCCTACTGCCTCTTTTGAAAGGTGTGTTAGAGGCATTGGAATGATCAGGCTCAAAGAAGTGCTGAATTCGGGGGAAGATAATTCACACGCCTTGAATTAAAACTTTGGCATGAAGCCGAAGTACCCAACTCGATCTAGAAGATTAAATGCAATGTTGGGTGGTTTGTACTCTTTTTCCCTTGGTGAGTTTTTCCCTGAAGTTTTCTCACATAAGGTTTTTAATGAGGCAAATCGTGCGCACAACAAAAGTATGCTATGTACTCTTTCTCCAATCCTTTTTTCCCACTGGGTTTTTGGATAGAGTTTTGACGAGGCATATGCATCTCGCTGGCAAGGTCCAAGGGGGAGTGTTGGGAAACCGCCTGTGGGGGGAGCCCGACCCGGCTCAGGCCGGTGCGCGGCACGGCGCGGCTAGGTCCGACCGGCAGCTCCCCCACAGTGGGTCCCACATTGGACCCGGCCTAAACCCTAAGCAGTACTATAAAAGAAGAGGTGGAGCACCTATTGTAGAATAGATCTGAAAAATAATAAAGAGAAGCTCCACCCTATATCTCTGTGTCCCCTGTGATTTTGATCATTCTCTGTGATTGATTGTCCATGTTTATACCTCGGACTACACCCGGTAGCGAGGTTCCTCAACAATTTCTATGGTTCCTCACTATGACAGCCATGTATAAGGGTCTATTAGCCAGTAAGAGAGAATTAAGAGAAGGACACTAGAGAATGGACCTTGCCAAGCGGTTCAAAAAATCCAGAGCGAGTCTTTAGAAGCGGTTTATTAGCCACAAACCAAGAGAGCACCTTTAGAAGCGGTTGGGGACACGAACCGCTTCTAAAAGTCAAGCGTTAGCAGCGGTTCGTGTCCCCAACCGCTTCTAATCCTCTAAAAGCGGTTGGGGACACGAATCGCTTGTAATGCTTGGGCATTAGCAGCGGTTCGTGCCCTTAACCGCTAGATAAAAGGAAAGCTCCCCCTATCCCCCGGATCTGGGGGTGGCGCCGCTGTTGCCGGCTTCTCCGCAGCCGACATCGTCGCCGCCGCTCCCCGCGGCGTACAACGACGTCCCCGTCGCATCCTACCTCGCCGGCGCTGCCGGCCCTTCCTGGCCCGACGCGGCCTCCGCCTCCACCCGCTAGCCCGGCGCGGCATCCCTCGGTGGCCGTGCGTCGCCTCCCGCCTCTGCCACCACCAGGCACGCCCCCCAGCCGCTGACATCGCCTGGCACAGTGCCGCCGGCACAACCTCGCCCCTCCCCTGATCCGCCGCCACACCGGTCGCCGCCGCCGCCGCCAGCCGCCCTACTGCGCCTCCGCCTGTCTCCGCAGCCCAGGACGCTGGCACCCCCGCCGCCGCCGTCGCTGGTGCCGCCGCCAGCGCTGGGTTCACTTGGGCAATGGGCTTCGGTGGCCGGCCCACTCACGAGCTGCGCTTTAGCGTCCTGCAGCTTGTGGCTTCGGCATAAGCGGGCTGATCGGGGGCCTACACGGCTCTTCCTTCGGTCTCTCTCACAACGGCGTCGCCAACCCCAACACTACTGGCCACGGTGCACCGATGGACAGTGCCTTCCGTCTTGCTCCTGGTGGCAGGGCCAAGGCCACCGGGCAGGTCACTACCCCGTCCGGTGCTCTTTTCGTGGCACCCAGCAGGACATTGCAACACTCTGCGTCATCTCATCGCCGTCCCCCTACGGCTGCACACTCATGTTGCTCCTCCTGTCTCGTCGCCTATGATGATCGGGGGCATGCGCTCCTCCACTGCGGCCACGCCCTCTGTCACGAGTGCCTTGCGTCCATGCTTGGCACAGGTGCTGTACTCTCCTACCCGCATTGTCACTGTGTTCCCATGGTCGCACGCTGTGTAGCGTCTACTCTGGTCACGGCTCCCCCCGTTCTCGACATATCAGCGACCTCCCGGCAGCGTCATCGGCCTTCGCTCCGACCGCGACCACCGCTCCTGCCTCTTCGCAGGGCCTTCCTCGTGCGGAGTGTCACATGGACTCTGGGGCGACTTCGCACATGACTGCCGATGCTGGTAACCTCACTCCTTCCCATCCACCCTGCCCTCTCTTCCCGACCAACATCATTGTTGGCAACGGGTCTCGCCTACCGGTCATCTCCACTAGCCATCTCTCTTTGCCTGTAGGTGATAGAGATCCCACTCTACGTAATATCCTTGTCACCCCTCACATAATCAAAAACCTCATTTCTGTTCGTCAGTTCACCATAGATAACCAGTGTTCTATTGAGTTCGACCCAATAGGCCTGTCCGTAAAGGATCTTCGCACCGGACGTATCATTGTGAGGTGCAATAGTTCCGGTGACCTTTACTCCTTTCACACCACCACCCCTTCTCCTCAGGCATTTCTTACCAGCACCTCCACCACCTCTCTGTGGCATCATCGCCTTGGTCACCCAGGCCATGCGTCTCTCTCCCGTTTAGCTAGCTCGTCTGCTATCCCCTGCCCTAAGGATCCTCCCGACCACCTCTGTCATGCCTGTTAGCTTGGTCGTTATGTCCGTCTTCCTTTTGTGCCTTCCACTTCTCGAGCCACTCATGAATTTAATTTAATCCATTGTGACCTGTGGACACCTCCCGTTCTTAGTGTCTCCGGTTACAAGTATTATCTCATCATTGTTGATGACTTCTCTCATTACATGTGGACCTTTCCGCTCCGCCTGAAGTCTGACACCTTCCCCACCATCCCTCATTTCTTGCCCATGTTCAGACTCAGTTTGCCACCGCTGTCAAGTGTGTACAATCTGATAATGGTCGTGAGTTTGACAACTCCACCTCTCGATCCTTATTTCTCACCAACGACGTTGTCTTTCGCATGTCCTGTCCCTACACTTATCCACAGAACGGTAAGGCTGAACGCGCCATTCGTACCACTAACGATGTGATGCGTTTTCTTATGTTTCAGGTGAGCCTCCCCCTTCCTTCTAGGTCGAGGCTCTCCACGCAGCCACCTACCTCATCAATATTCGACCCACTTCCACCCTCTCCCACTCCACTCCTTGGTTCGCCCTTTACCGCATACACCCCGTCTACGACGACCTCCGCGTGTTTGGCTGTGCGTGCTACCCTAACCTCTCTATCACCGCCCCGCACAAACTCGCCCCTCGCTCTACCCTTTGTGTCTTCCTCGGTTATCCATCCGATCACAAAGGATGGCGTTGTCTAGATCTCACGTCCAACCGCATCATCACTTCTCGACATGTCACTTTTGATGAGTGGAGTTCCTCCTCACCTTTGGCACATCCACCCCGTCCACTCCTCCTGATCTCAACTTTCTCTTAAATCCAGACGGCCCTCCTCCTATGCCCATAGGGGTCCATCGCTCGTCCTCCACTGCAGGTACTTCTGCCCCGCCAGTGGTCACGTCGACCGCTCCTGCCACGACGGTCGTATCTACCCCACTAGTGGTCACGTCAGCCACTCCTGCCATGACGGTCGTCTCTACCCCACCAGTGGTCACGTCAGCCACTCTCGCTACATCGGCATGACTATCGGTCGTCACCGCTACCCCTATTGGATCTCCTCCACATGTTGTTGCCAGCGGTGCCACCAGTGCAGTTTCTGCTGCCCCTGTCGGTCTCCGACCACAAGTTGTTGCCAGTGGAGCCCGCCCTCTGCCTTCCGCCACCGCTGCCCCTGTTGGATCCCCTCCACAGGTTGTTGCCAGCGGTGTCATCTGGTCGGTCTCCGCTGCCCCTGTCGGCTCCCTGCCACAGGTTGCTGCCAGCGGAGCCCTCCCTTCTACGCTTCTACCTTCGGCCACCGTTGCCTCTGTTGGACCCGTTCCACAGGCTGTTGCCAGTGGTGCCACCCGGGCGATCTCTGCTGCCTTTGTCGGCTTCCCGCCATAGGTCATTGCCAGCAGAGCCCCTTCAACCACCGCTGCTCCTGTTGGACCTGTTCCACAGGTTGTTGCGAGCGGTGTCACCCTTTCGGCCGTCCCGTTGCCTCCCGCTGCCCCCGTTGGTCTCTTGCCATGGGTTGTTGCCAGCGGGGACTCCTCGACGGACTCGCCCGTCACTGGTTCCCAATGGTGCTTCCTCCTTGACAGCAGGCTCTTGCTCTTTGCCTCTTGTGACCAATGCCCACTCTATGGTCAGTTGGTCACACATCGCAAGTCCTGCAAGCAGCTTAAGCCGCTGGCCCGTCTCAACCTGCATGTTACAGTGTTGTCCATGCCGCCGTAGTTCTATCGTGCTGCTCTCGCCGGCCCCAATTGGTGGGACGCCATGGCCCAAGAGTTTGAGGCCCTTCGTGCCTTGATACGTGGGACCTTGTCACTAGGGGTGAAAGTGGTGCGGGTCGGCCTGCTAACCCGCTTATTTGGCCCATTTCTATTACCTGCAAATATACCTGCAACAAACCAATAGATTTTTACCGGTCAAAGTTGGCTGACCTGCTTAGCCCGCTGGGTATCGCCCCCATCTCGCCCCCGCCTCCTCGCCCCTCAACCCTAGCCGCCTCGATGTCTCCAACGGCGCCGGGGCTGGATGGCGACGACGACGGCCGTGTCCTCGAGAAGCCATCTACGGCGACGGCCCAGCTCGACTCCTCAACCCTTGCTACCTATGACGGCAGGACAACCGGATCTCGCGGTGATGGCGATGACCATGTCCTCCTCAGCTTCATCCATGGCAGCGCCGTGGCCACCACGATGGCTTCCGCTGCGGTTGTCTCCTCCACCACTAATCTGAAGCCTCTTGGTGATGCTTCTTCCTCTGCCATCAAGAAGTCCGTCACGGTGACCACCTTGTCCATTATCTCCCCAAAGGTCAGCTGCTTGATTCGGTCTCAAACTATCCAATTTAGTACAGTGTGTGAAAAGGTCAAATTTGGAGGACATGAACAATTTTTGTATTATTTTGGAATGTTTGCAAGTCAATTTCATCATGTATTGATATCAGGGAATGGATCTTGGTTTGTATTACTATCACCTCATAGCTGTTTAAAACTATATCTATGAAAGTATGATAGCAAATTCTTGAGTAATAATGATTATGCCACAGTGTGAATGAGCTCCTGCCTTGAACATTTTGGAATATAATTTTTTTTACTGATGTTAGGACTCAGGTGACTACTGTATTAGTTGGAAGTAAGAACTAGGCTTGCTTGTTATGCAGGTATTAAACATAGAAGCTCAAGATGAAGGGGGGGTATCTTCAAGCTACTTGACAACAGCAAAAAGGACAGCCCATACAAAGAAGAGGCAAAAACCCACAAAGAAGCTAAAGTCACCTTTAGTGACATTATTACGGTCTCCAGGGTTAAGGATCATGATGTCCCCACTAATACAACCAACATTTACAAAACAAGCCTAGGTAATATTATTGTTGCTTACTGAGATTATATAGTTCTCATACTACTGTTGCTCATACTACTATTTCCATTTTTATCCACCACATTGTTGTTAGCATATAATTCTCTGAAGTGATGAAGCTCTGCATTTTTTTATGTTACCTGAAGAAACTTGTGGTTTACTGCTTGAAAACCAGAGAGGCAACCCATTTACTGCAGAATTGGCCATCCAGAATTTTTTTCATGCTCAGATATTTTATTTGATGACATCCAGAATTCTAGTTTCATCATGATTTTATAAACTGCAGAAATGGCCTTTTCTGGATCTGCAGAAATGGTTTACTAGTTTGTTCTTCCGAAAGGGGTTGGTAATTTCTTGTTTCAGAAATTGAGAGGTTGATGATTGAGTGATACAAAGATTTATATCATCAGTCGCCTTTTATCATCAGTCGCCTTTTGTCAAAACCACAAATGACTGATGTTTCTTACTGAGGATAGAAATGGTACTAGAAGTTTATTATCTGTACTTCTTGATGTTTAGAGGTTCAGCATGGTTAGATCACAGAAATATTTCAGTTTGCCCATAGAAATATATTATCTTTCTAACAGCTGGAGTTAAGCTAACCAGATAAGAAATTTCAGACCATGAGTATAGCAGGAGAAAGATTGCCTAGCATTAGTATAGGATGCATTGTTTTATTTATTTATATGCAATAGGGAGCTTTGACACCTTTTCTTTTACCCGTCAGAAACCTGGTAGTATCTTGGGTTGTATTTTGTGCCAACTAATTGTTAGTTGATGTCTTGGTTTTATTGTTATATTGTTGGACACTCCCATTTTTCAGTTACATATATAATATTTTCATGTCTTTACTCTTTACAGGTTTGAGTTTCCAGAAGGTATGGACCGTATGGTAAGAAGAGTTGAGCTGCTGATGAGTCAACCAATTTACAAATGGAGCTTAGACATGGATTGTAGAACTAAGTCAATTCTTACAAATGCTTATGTAATTAATGGACATAGAACTGCTTAGATTCTGGCCCTAATCATTGATAAATTAATATTTTTTAGTATTGTTGATTAATATCTATTTTGATGGATTTTTGGTATTGTTGATTAATAATTTTTAAACTTATTTTGTATAGTTCAGCTTACAGTGTGCTTAGTGTCGGCTAGTTTATTAGAAAAACACTTGGTTGGGTATTGGCTAGTTGCGGGCAAAAACGGAGCGCAGTGCGCAGCAACATGTTGGCTAGTTGCGGGCAAAATTGAGGTATGAACACGGTGACCCGCAGTGTCCGCAACATTTTATCAAGTACGTACGCAGGTTTGCATCGGCCTAATGGAAGTTTCGCGGTTAATGCGGATGGGTACTGCGTGGCCGCAACCCGCCCCACCTTCATCCCTACTTGTGACGTGTCCTCCTAGCGCAAATGTGGTCACAGACAAATGGATCTCCAAGCACAAGCTGCACGCATATGGTTCTCTTGACCGCTAGAAGGCTCGTTGGGTTCTTCGGGGCTTCACTCAACGCCCTGGTATGGACTTCGATGAGACCTTTAGTGGAGTGGTCAATCTAGCTAACATACGGACAATGCTCTCCCTGGCTCTTTCCCGAGGTTGGTCGATCAGGCAACTTGATGTCAACAATGCTTTTCTTCAGGGACTCACGGAGACGGTCTACTGTGCTCAGCCATCCGGTTTTGTGGACGCTTCTCTTCCAGATCATGTATGTCGGCCGAAGAAATCTCTCTACGTTCTCAAGCAAGCCCCCTAAGCCAGGTACAGTACCATTGCTTCATATCTCCGCTCCCTCGGGTTTGTTGAGGCCAAGTCGGATACTTCACTCTTCGTTCACAGTCGTGGTTCTGACATAGCCTACCTGCTGCTCTATGTGGATGACATCGTGCTGACAGCCTCTTCGGATGACCTGCTTCGACAGATTATTATTGCCCATGACCAGCAGTTCTTCCTAAAGGATCTTGGTCCTCTGCACCACTTTCTCAGAGTTGCAGTCCAGTCTCAGTCTGGTGGCCTCCTTCTCTCTCAGCGGCAGTATATTATGGAAATCCTGGATCATGCTGGCATGCGTGCTCTGCCGAAGGGTCTCTAGTGGCTGACGCCACTCTTTACCGCAGCTTGGCTGGAGCTCTACAGTACCTGATCTTCACTCATCTGGACATCACTTATGCCTTCAGCAGGTCTGCATGTTTTTGCATGATCCAAGGGAGCCTCACTTTGCCGCCCTGAAGCGTATCTTGCGATACCTACAGGGCACTCCCACTCTTGGATTTCTTCTTCGTCGCTGTGCGTCAATTGATCTCACGGTCTACACCGACGTAGACTGAGCAGGTTGCCCTGACACCCGCAAGTCCACCTTCGGCTCGGCGACAATCTGGTCTCTTGGTTCTCCAAGCGGCAGCACACTGTCTCTCGCTCTAGTGTTGAGGCTGAGTACCATGCAGTCGCCAACGGCGTTGCTGAGGCCTGCTGGCTCCGTCAGCTTCTCCAGGAGCTTCATAGTCCTCTTCACCGGTCTACCCTCGTCTACTGCGACAACGTCAGCGCGGTGTACCTCTCGACCAACCCAGTGCAGCATCAGCGGACCAAACATGTTGAGATCGATCCGCATTTTGTTCGTGAGCGTGTTGCTCTCGGTCAAGTGCGTGTTCTCCTTGTTCCTACGTCATCCCAGTACAATGATATCTTCATCAAGGGCCTTCCCACGACGGTCTTCACCGAGTTTCGGGCCAGTCTGCACATCTGTGCATTGACCGTCCAGACTGCGGGGGAGTGATGGTCTTTCTATGAATGGTTTTTTCTGTTTTGGCTATTGACTGCGGGGGAGTGTGTGTTTGTAATGTATCAGTCTAAACGTTGCCTAGTGCCGTTCAGACTGCGGGGAGTGTTAGAGTGTATGGGCCTTGGGGGAAGGCCCGTATCCTGTACTCTTTATATACTACCCACACAGGCAATACAATCCATCTATTCCGCTAATTTGTGTTGATTGATATATTTTGTGATGGAGCGATTTGTCAAATTATTGATAATATTTATGATTTATTGGACTAATGAGGCTAATGATTTTGTGAGATTTTTTATATATATTGATTTTATAGAAAGAAGGAAAGAAAATAAGAAAAGGGAAAGGACGGCATGTACTGATATACGTGAGGTGCATGCGGTAATTAGGAAGGTGATCAGAGTGGCCGGTGATTAAGGGAGTTGATTAGTTAGCTACTCCCTCCGTTCCAAATTATAATTTACTGTTGACTTTTAAATCTCCATTTTGATCTTTCGTCTTATTCAAAAAAATATACGTAAATATTATTTATTTTATTGTGATATGTTTTATCATTAAACATACTTTAAGCATGACTTACATTTTTTTTATGTTTGCATAAATTTTTTAAATAAGACGAATGTTCAAAAAGTTTATCTAAAAGTCAACGAACTATAATTTGGAACGGAGGGAGTAGTTGGCTTGGACGGGCCTGGCTCGTGCGCATGCAGGCTTGGAGGCCCGTCGGGGACGACGTAGGGTAGGAGGCGCGGTGGATTGCCGTGTCGTGCACGAGATGCACACCGACTCGGGGCGGTGCAGCAGCAACATAAAAGGAGATGACGCCGTGACGGAAAATATTGAGAGACAAAACGGAAGGACGGAATAACGACGAATTTTGGGTTCTCCAGATAGAGATTCTGGGAAGACATCTGGTTAGAAAATTCTACTTTAAAAGATCAATACCCTAGTCTTTACAGCATTACGAGAAGGAAATTTATAACAATTGCAGAAGTTTTATCAACCCCACACCCAAATATTACTTGGAGACGTTCTTTGATTGGTCCAAATTAAGCTAGTGGCTTGGATTGATTTACTTTCTCGTTTAGCTATTTTTGTGCCAAATAATTAGAAGGATGAATTTCACTGGAATTTGCATCAAAATGGAAAATTCTCGGTGAAGTCTCTCTATCAAGCGCTAATTAAGTTTGATATCCCCAATTTAAATATTCGTTTATGGAAGCTAAAAGTCACCGTAAAGGTTAAAATTTTCCTGTGGTACCTTCGTAGGGGAGTCATTTTGACAAAAGACAACTTAGCTAAGCGACAGTGGCAGGGTAATAAAACTTGTAGTTTTTGCCATGAGGACGAGACAATCAGACATTTGTTTTTCGATTGTCGGTTCGCCCGCATGGTTTGGAGCTTAATCCAGCTGTCATTGGGTATTCCTAAGCCTTCTAGTGTTTCTAATATGTTTGGGAGTTGGCTTACGGGCTTCACCAAAGAACATAGAAACCTTGCCTTACTAGGAGCATCTACCATGTGTTGGTCTCTCTGGTTATGTAGTAATGATCTTGTTTTTCAGAAGAAATTCAATTTGTCTCCTTTGCAGGTTATTTTCTCCACTACCCACCGGCTGCGTTCTTGGGTTGTGCTACAGAAGCCGGACCTGCGATCTATTGTTGTGGAGGTCTCGCAACATTTGGCGCGGGTGGCCACGAACTTTTTTCCCAGGCACATGGGTGGCGGTCTAGTCTGAGGATTGCATGTCACTAGAGTGTGTTTGTTGTTTAGAACTTCTAGGCTGTGTGTATCTTTGCTATACAGAGGACGGGAGAGCTTGTCAAGAATTTGTATCAACTCGATGTTTGGTTCTTGAAAGTAACTTAAGCTTCCTTTATCGAAAAAAAGATAGAGATACAAGAGGAAGATTAGAGAGGGTTTAAAGGAGGATTTTTGCAAAGAAGAGAGGTAGATGCGCGAGGAGTTGTGTTAGTGACGGGGCCTCAAATCTGCTTACCTTTGAAACCCGTCCTGTGGAACAGCACTAGTCCCTGGAACAGTATACTAGTGCACACATCACTTAGCTGGATCATCACATACAATAACATAGGAGCTTTATTACAACAAAAGGGTATTACCAAGTGCATATACCAAACTTGTAATTCTGCACCAACAGAAGTTTATATTACAGCAAAAGAATCGCCCTTAAAGCGGAAGCTGCGCTATGACAACAGTGATAATCCTAGACTAAGCATGCAACTTCTAGACTGTAGGAGAGCTTAATGCTGGTCTGAGACATCGAAGGCAGGATCACCTTCCTCATGGCACGCGTAGTCTCCTTCATCTGGGTCTTGGTAATCTAAAAGAGTGAGTGTGTGCGAGGGTTAGTGCGCAATCAAACCGCACTAGCAAGTTAACACCATCCTTAATGCATAATAGTGATTAAGGCTTTATGGTAGAGGTTTGGTTACTTTATTTGCAGAAATGCCAGTTTTAGAAGTAGCACATATATAAAATCCTAAACCTAGCAGTTCTTCAAAAGGACATCTCCAAAAAGATGTCGAGGAAAGAGTATATCAATAATTCTCAAATCACCATACTCAAGCCACCCAGGCATCACCCTTGCCACACAGTCATCACCCTTGCCATAAAGGCATCCCCTTTGCCACACAGGCTTTACCCTTGCCACATAGGCACGTTTCACCCACGTCCCAACTTCTTTCTCCCACCATCATTCCGGGTCGGCAAACCCCGTTGCGGACCCCGTCTTCCTGAGTTTATATGAACTAGTGACCTAACTCCAACTCAATGACTGCCGTATCACGGATGGAATTGGCCACTGGCGCTCACCCCAGGTTGACAGTGTCAGATCCATTCACCTAGTATTACGGAAGGCTAAAACTCCGCCTTTACCTCAGGATATTTTGGCAATTAGTTAGGCCCTTTAAGGCGTATGCTCCTCGAGCTCATATATTTCACACAGATCATTGGTCCCATAGACCCGCCAATCCTGCGCATCCGCGCGATGGCCACGCGTTGTGGTGTAGGGGACCATTGATAACACACAGTACAATGGCCGACGGTAATCCGCTGTGCCCACGCATGGACACCCCTCCAGACGAGCCCAAACTCCATCTGGGTTCCACCTTCCTCATGCATGCCTCTTACATAGGCATATCGTGCACATTCACTGGGTCCACCCTGCCCATCACCCTTCTCTTCCATCATTCCCAACCACATTTCCCGTTTCCACACACCCAGACAATACCCATCCACATTTCCCGTATCCACACACCCAGACAATACCCCACAACAGCAATTCAATCATGCAACACAAAACCCATCATGATCAAGGTATGTAATGTATCATGTCCACCGGTAAGTTTTGGCTTACCAGTGCGGGATTGGTTACCCGATTAAGTCAGTATACCTAAGCATGTCTAAGCAGCTTTTACCCAAGACTAGAAAGTCTAAATATTTTATATTTTATGTGGACAGTCAATCAATCATGATATCAAGGAATCATGTAAGTTGAAAGCATATTCATCAAGGACAGGGCATGATATTATCATGATTAACAAATAGGCATTATCAAATCATAGCAAGCATGCACTTTATGTATTTAAAACAAGATATTTTAGGAAAACTGGGTGTAAGCATGAGCTAGGGTGTTAACTCGCCTTGAGGATCAGCAGACTGGATGTGACTATCCTCAGGGTATTCCTCCTCGGATACCGGATTCTCTGATAAGAACAGTAATCGCGAATTACAGAATATTCTAAATAAGTTGCGAATGCATGCGTAGGGTTAGCTGTTAATCGTAAACGGAAATACTAAGCTAATGGTCTGGGGTCGATATGATGAAAAGTACTAAAATACCCCTAAATATATTCTTATTGGGAAAAGGTGAAATTATCTATATTTAAGTCTTCTTTAATATATTGAGAGTCTCTTCTATTAACCAAATCCTAATCTCATAATTTTCCCAGGGTGTGGTGTCACTGTATTATTTTCTAGAATTTTCTGGGAATTTTTCCTAAGTGATCTGCTATTTTTAATAATTAGAAATGCGTTTCTAGGATTTTCTAATCAACTAATTCTCTAAAAACAGATTCGGAACAGTACTGGGCCGAGACCAGCACTGTGCACGCTGCACACAGTCAGCGAGGCCCAGCAACGGGCGCGGCGCACCTGGCCGAGCCGGCCCAAATGGCCAACGGCCCAACCGCGCGGGAGCGCACGCGCGAGCAGCGACGCCGAAGGCGTCCTCTGGCAAGGCGTCACCACTTGGCCTGATCCGCGGGACCGCGGCCCACCAGCCAGCGCGACAAGGAGACAGCGTAGAGAGAGACACAGAGAGGGAAGAGACTGGCGCGTGGGGTCCATCCGTCAGTGACTCGGCTACAGTACGTCGTCTTCCTCGCGACGGAGCGTGATCCGACCGGCGATTTTCCGGCCTGCCGGCGCTACAGGGCATATCACCACGTGTGCGTGCTACCTACGGGTCCAGCTCGACGACGCGGTCCTACTGGCACCAACCGCATGCACAGTGGTGCCCAAACATGGCGGCGACATCGCCGGCGGCGGTACTACGGCTCGGCCAAGTATGGCGACGGCGCTAGCATCTGGTTTTGACTAAATTGATGGGCGCTTAAGCTTAGGGTCGGCAAGGGAAGGCTTACCGTGGCCTTAGTTCGGACGAATCGGCTCTGTAGCGGCGTGGCGACGAGCGACCCCGAGGCGGTACCGAGGGGAAATGGTCGTGAGAAGATGAAGAGGCTATAGACGGAAGGAATCGGAAAATAATGTACCGTAGTCGACGAATCTGTCAACGACCGAAACGGCAGGCGCAACTACGGCGAGCGATTCCGGCCGGCACGGCGACTCCGGCGGCTCGTGCGTCGGAAAGCAGGCTCAAGGCAACCTTGCGAACGCACTGTACGAGCGGTAGAGGCTCGACAGGGGCGCAAACGAAGGAAACCGAGAAACATCGCTCTGTTTAGGGCTTTTATAGCCGTTCGGGGGCGGCGGGGACGGAACCCAACGAAGCCAGCGCACGAGTGCTTGAGCGGCGACGTCTACGTGTAGGACCCAGCTTGATTCGGCTGCAGGGCCCCCTCGGTGAGATGGCATGCTGAGGTGAATTGGCACTGATCGAGAGGCAGAGGATAGGGCAAAGCAGCGTCGGCTCGGGCAGGGATAAGGAGAAGCACAGTGTGCTGAGAGAAAGAGTGAGCTGAGAGGGTGGTTGAGTTGGGCTAAAATTCGTCCCAAAGCTGGCCCAAATAAAGCCCAACCGAAGGTTTTGATGATTTTCAACTATTTCAATTAGAGTTTTTGAATTCTTGTGATTTTTGGCTCTTTGACATTTGAATTTGAATCCTAACTTGAACGAATTTTTAAGTTGTCGCATTTTGGGGTGTTACAGTTAGGCATGCAGAAGCTGTAGCAGGGCAGAAGACGCTAGGGAGGCGTAACCAGGAGCTGTTACAGAGCAAGGTAACGCAGACCAGAGCAGGTCATCTGTACTTCTTTGTAAAAGGATTTGTTTGGGAAGGAGCGCCCAGAATCATTGCCCCACAGAGTAGGCAGGTGCCGAACTGCGTTATCAAACGTTTGCGTCTCCGGTACGAGTTCTCTAATTTGCAAGTGCTTGATCTATATCAATCGATTGCTTTCGCTTAATTAGGGGGTATTTAGCGCCTATGATACTACAATTGGTATCAGAGGTGGTTTGCTCTAGGATTAATCTATCGATTAGGAGCAATGGCGCGGTCTAATTCTTTCTCTATGAAGAAATACCCTAGTTTTAATGTTAATGATGTCGATGATGTAGATCTTGATAATATGGATTTTGATGATCTATTTTGTTTATCTAGAGAAATATCGGCGGTCATGGCAACAAAATTGACCAAAAATAAACGAAATAAGTTGCTAGGTGCAAAGATGAAAGAATCACTTGAGACTTTGTTAAACATGTCTAAGGAGATAGATATAGATTTATTTTGTGATGATATTGTCATGAATGATGAATATGATTCTAAAACTAACTGGCTCAATGAGTCATCTATAATTATTTTTGATGAGTCTGGTATAATCCATGCTAGAACTGGTTTACAAAGTGTAGGTTTGATACAAGATGAGAGTGAAGACAATGTCGAATCTCATGCGAATCAAGAAAAATTTCAAGAATCATTTATTTTACCACAGGCAAATGAGGTAAGGAATCACTCAGACAAAATTTTAGAACTAATATTTATAAAAAAAATATAATAAACAATTGGCAGACATTTTTGCTGAGACCATTAAGTTATCAGGAAATTGCTTGTTTGGAGGTAAATTTGGTCTCATGCATTTAAACAATTTCATGTAGAATAGTCTTGCATATCATATAGTTCAAGCATCGTTTATTATTCTTGATGTATAATATTATTTTGGTAGTGATCATTCATGTGACAATTTTCATGACAAAGCTGTCTTAGTTAAGTTGAATAATACTAGTGGAGAGTGATTTTTCTATGAGTTTATTATATTTCCCTGGATGTGATAAATAGTCATTATGGAGTTTTTAAAAATAAAAATCTCGGTTAGTGTGTTATTGTGTACTTTTTCAGCCTCATATAAACAAGATGATCATGACGAGTCCTTGGAAAGTGAAAAAATGCAGGGCAAAATAAAAAATGTGAGCTTTACTAGGTGATGTCGCTTGCGAATTAGTAAAAGAAATAAGGTCAACCTTGTCATACCTGCAATGAAAAGAAGTAAGCTCAAACTTGCCACATAGGTGAAAAAAAGAGGTATCATGTAAAAAAATTGAAAATGGATGATATATGAAAAAAAAATCTTGGACAGATAATTGTGAGTCTGGTAAGCTTTATGTGTTCAAATCTAGTATCTTTACACATTGACATATTTTTATATATATGATATACGTGTCCATATGCACTTATACTCTGTCCATGGCTATATAATTTTCATATAGAGATTTTAATAAAAACTTGTGTTTTTGACTTGACCATGGGGCAGTTCTTGATTTTTGGAGTATGAATGTGATAAGCTATATTAAACGTATTCCTTTTGAATAATCGATAATGCTTTTTAGGTTTGCATACCATGGCATGCATTTTTAAAAAATTAAAAAAGGGAGAAAGTTGCATGGTCTTGAATATGTGCATTTGTGGGGAGAGCGTTGCATTAGGATGCATTAGAGAGCGTTCATGTGTGGTGCATGCATAAAGGAGGAGAGCATGTATCAAGGGGAGCATGTGTTGGGAGGGAGAGCATAAAAATGAGAAAATTTGAATTGAACATGTATTTTGTCAAATCACTCATCAAGGGGGAGATTGATTGATATATTTTGTGATGGAGCGATTTGTTAAATTATTGATAATATTTTTGATTTATTGGACTAACGAGGCTAATGATTTTATGAGATTTTTGATATATATTAATTTTATAGAAAGAAGGAAAGAAAATAAGAAAAGGGAAAGGACGGCATGTACTGATATACGTGAGGTGCATGCGGTAATTAGGAAGGTGATCAGAGTGGCCGGTGATTAAGGGAGTTGATTAGCCAGCTAGTTGGCTTGGACGGGCCTGGCTCGTGCGCATGCAGGCTTGGAGGCCCGTCGGGGACGACGTAAGGCAGGAGGCCCGTCGAGGATTGTCCTGTCGTGCACGAGACGGACACCGACTCGGGGCGGCGCAGCAGCAACATAAAAGGAGATGACACCGTGACAAAAAATATTGAGAGCCGAAACGGAAGGACGGAATAACGACGAATTTAGGGTTCTACAGAGATACCAGAGGAAGATTAGAGAGGTTTTAGACTGTCTCCAACAGGCTCCCCTAAAGCACCCTCTACTCTAAAATAGGGGACGGATTCTTCCCCTATGTGTTTCAACAATATTCTCTGTTGGAGATAGGAGAAATATATGAAGAGATTTTTAAAGGAAACATGTATACGAGGTTATAGAGGATCAAATTTAGGGTTTTCTGTTGAAGATAGCTAAGAGGATTTTTTTGCAAAGAAGAGAGGTAGATGCGTGAGGGGTTGTGTTAGACCTGCAGAGGCTGTAGCAGGGCAGAAGATGCTAAGGAGGCGTAGCCAGGAGCTGTTGCAGAGCAAGGTAACACAGACCAAAGGGGGGGGGGGGAGGGGGGCTTGAGCCCCACTCGCAGCCCAGCACCGAGAACCCACCGCCCAGGCCCAGGTGCACTTCCGGCTTGCCTCATGATCCCATCCAGCGGCTGATTGCAAGCACGCACTGACGCATGCGCCCACGAGCCCATCGCTTTTGCCGTTAGCTAATTAGGCAATTAGCCAAATACCAAACAAAGTACGATTTCCAAGTACCCAAACGGCCATTACGTGATGTACGCGGTATGCCTCCTACTTGCCTCCGTTTCCCGTTCCCGACTCCAACTCATCTCTAGAGTCCAGATCGATTCATCCCGCCGGCGTTCAGAGTACATAGATCGTGCATCAGATCAAGTCCTCACCGGAGAAGTGCGAGTGTATTGCATTGCTGTCTTCGACGCCTAGATACATATGTTTTTACATTGTATGCAACACTTAGATAATTTTATGTATTTCTATATTATATATTATCCCGTTCTGTGTTGAGTGTCTTGCTTACTATATAGCTATACTATTTATATTATATATATTAGACTTAGTCTATGTCTTTAAAGGTCTAAGGCTTTTAGAGGTATCCTTTTAGCCCCACTCATGCCAATTTTCTGGATATGTACCTCCATATGGACAACACATCTATCTATCAGTTTTCCGCTCTTAAGGCCACGTACTTAGAGCCTCCATCATCATCCCATCCATCCATACACCTAGTTTTGAGTTCCAACCAGACCTCATAGCTATGGTCCGGGAGAAATCCTTCTCCATATCAGAAGGAGAGAACCCTTATAGCCATGTCCATGAATTTGATCAACTCTGCTCGATCATTGAAATTCAAGGAATGGCTCGACAAACGCTGAAATGGAAATTGTTTCCATTCTCCCTCACGCGATCAGTCAAATCGTGGTTCAAATTGACCGTAGAAAACCTTAACGGTAGTTGGGAAACTGTGACATCCTCTATTTTGTCGTATGTCACTTGTATTTTCAAAACATTAAAAGTAAATTAAAAGGGAATTGTTATATACGAAACCCTGTTTTAATTACTTTAAACTAAGGTTTAAGCCAAAACCCTAGAAGACCCTTTAGGAAAATTCTGGAAAAATTCCAGTAATTCTTTGGAGCCATCACCAAGCAACCCTCCAAACTTCATGTCCAAATTCCAAAGCTAGCTTGTGATTCCTTGAAGTTTTGCCGTTCTGCCGGGAGCTCGTCAAATCCATCAAATAATGAGAAAACGAGGGAATCTCATGCTCAAATTTGGAGGGGATCTTTTTAAAGCCTAATCCGAATTACCCTCCAAATTTCAGCCCAATCCAACAAAGGAAGCTCTGTTTTCTTGTTAAACAAGCCCAAATCCTATTCGAATTCTACCCGGATTAGAATTCGAGTCCTAATCCAACATCTCTTAGCCCAAGGCCTAGCCCTGGTCGTCTAAGACACTATATAAACCCCCCCAAGACCCCTGTCCCAAGCCCTCATCACGAAATCCCTCAAGTCCCAAACCCTAGCCGTCAAAAATCCTTCCCACCGAAACCCTTTTCTACAGATCCCTCTCTGTGCCTTGACCAAACTCAAGATTAGATGGTGCCATATTGTAGATCTCATCGAGACGGTCCAGATGGGTACCCGGATCGCCAAATTCGGTGGAGAATTAAGCCGGGGAGAGCTCGCCGGAGTTGCAGCCCGCGCCGCCGTCGCCCTCGCCGCCGGCGCCTCGTCCAGCGCGCCCCGCCGCCGGAATTTCCGCGCGAGCCGCCCCCACCCGACGCGTGTCCAGCCCCGCCGCCGCCTCAGCCCGCGCCGCGCGCGTGCACGCCCGCACCACCGCGTTGCCACGCGTCGGCGCCGAATTGGCCGCGCCGCCGCCCAGTCCACAGCCGCCACCTGTCGCCGCCTCGCTCGCCTACAGCGCCCGCGCGTGCGCGCCCGCCTGCGCTGCGCCGTGTGCCACATGTCGCCGCCGCGTTGGCTGCCGCCGTCGCCCAACCAGACGCCGCCACGCGTCGCCCCTTGCCCCGCTCCCGCCCGCGCGCTGCCGGTCCACGCCACGCGTTGCCACCCGCGCCAGCCGCCGCCGCTCCCGCCAATCCTCGCCTGCCGCGTGTCGCCCCTCGCCGCCACGCTGCGCTGACCGCGCCGGTTGGTTCGGTTCGGTTGGTTTTCTCGGTTTAATCTTTTCAGCCCTTTTCTGATTTTCCTAAACTTCCGGGAATTGTTCCGGGAGCATCCGAACTCCAAATTAGGTGATTCCAGAGCCATTATTTTCCATAAATCCCCTAGAATTTTATATATTTTATTGAGATATATGTTCTGTTGATTGTTTTGCTGTTTCTTGCATATATGCATATACGTGTAGATCGTCCGTATTCGCGCTGTTCGGGAGGTT
>SPJY01025686.1:3679676-3706096 GCA_005191435.1 Raddia distichophylla | reverse complement strand
CAAGCCCGGCCCGAAACCCGGCCCGGCCCGGCCGTTGATCAGGTCTAGTTAGTACTGGACACATGTTCGTCCGGGAGCGCCTATACGGGGGAGGAGCCTGTCTCAGGGAGAAAGCACTTTCCCTTTATCCCCAATATAGCATTGACTGGTTTGAGCCAGCCCCGCGCCACCCGTTGGGGGCGTCGCGTAGCGTAACAACCTTTGCCGCCAACCCACGGGGCAGACGATAAAACGGGTTGCCCGCGTGCTTCTCCCCAGGCTGCGGATCTTCAGGGAGACGCAGTTCTTCCTGATCAAGGCCGGGGAAAGTGTGGTGGGGCCCGGCATCTGTCGCCACCTGCCTAGAGGCTGGCGGACTGTCTGCAGGGCCCTTTTCGGGCTAAGGGTAGCCCGGGAGGTGCGCCGCGCTCTTGGTCAGGACCCAAGGAGGCACGGTTGACCAGGTCAAGCCTGGGGATGATCCCGGCGGGCTAGACTTTTGCTTTAGTATGGCCAAGGGTGGCCTTTAGGACCCTCTGTATGTGCGGTGGGCCGGTACGGAATCGACCCAAGGCCCATCTCGGAGTGAGCCGCCCATGAATCACCAACAGCCAGCCCCTGAGCCTCGAGCGGGTCGCGTGGCGAGCCGGTCTGAGGTTTAGAGAAAACCAACCTTTGCTGCGCGGGAGATTTGGCTAGGGTTTCTTTAGAGCCGCTGGGGCAAAAAGGTTGAGCATTGAATTTGATTTGATGGAAAAGTGGGGCATTGAATTTGAATTTGATTTGCGGACCTGGATATGCTCAGACTTAGCTTGAACAAAACATTGAATAACATAGATGGCCTAGTCATCTACTTGTCCATGGGGGGTTAACAAATGGGTTGATTATGATTGACAGGGTAGTAGGCTATTTCATACTTTATCCTAATTTTTTCTGGATATGGGTAGAAAAGAATCGAGTTCGACACGGAGGTTGGCACACGTCAATATTACCAGCGACGACGGCGCGATAAGCCTGCTGGTGTTAGAGAACCTCCCCAACAACAGCCTCATAGCCTCACAGGATCTACTCTTCTGGATTGGTTCAGTCATCATCAAAATCCTTTTTTTTTGCGCACGACCAGTTTGCCATTTACATGTTGCGATTCTTCTCGCGAAATAAAACAAGAAAAGTACACTTTATGTGCATGCCAGTTTTTTACCAGATTCAAACTATAATAAGAAGAATACAAAGAGCCAGTAAAAAAAATGCAACGCAAATTAGCAGGTACATCTGCATCGACATTTCTACATGTCAGCAAGAATTTTAGGCATTTCAACTTATCAACAACAGAACATAACACCATGATTGTGGGTACTTAAAAAGAAACAATGTTTTGTGAACCGACATGGATATGAGGCGGCATGCGGCGCACGGAGGGTCGGTGCTCGGCGAAGGGGCAGGGCGGGTGACGACGAAGAGGCGACGCATGGATGCGGCGAGCGGCACGTGAAGGGGTCGTGCAGGCAATGCACGGAGGGACATCACTTGGCAAAGGGGAGGCGTAGTCGACGGTGGAGGGGTGGTGCACGGAGGCGGCGGGGTAGGGATAGGAGGTGGTGGGTGGCGCACGGAGGGGCGACGCTCGGCGAAGTGGTGGCGTGGGCGACGACGAAGGGACGATACACAGAGGGGCGACGTGGGCGACGGTGGATGGGCGGTGGGGCGGCACAAGGAGGGGAGGCGGCGGGGCGATGGGCAGGGAAATGGCTGGGCATAAGACAGGTGTCCTCTACACATAAGGTTGTGGGTACTTAGTTTCTTAAAATATCTCAGGTACCCGTACCCAATCCGATCAACCGGGTATTTGTCCAAATATTTATCCGTCTTGTATCCGAATATATACTACTATCCGATAACATCAGTACCCGGCACCAAATTCTTCGTCCTTGGATCCGATTTTACAAAATCTAAACCGGAACTGAATCGAACAAACCGGGTGCCGTGCTGCTCAAGTACCAACCCAACGTCGCTGCCTTCCTCCTGGAGTGATGGTTCGCTGCTCCGCCTCCGCCTCCGCCTCCACCTCCGCCTCCGCTCACGGCCACGCGTGTCGGCGTGCGACCGCGGCAGGCCGGCGTCTAGCCGCCGGTCCCCTCTCGAGACCGCTGCGCTGCCTTTCTCCTACGGTTCTCTCCTTCCCGAGCCTCATCTCCCTTCCTCCCTCTCTGTTTGGTACGTTTTAATCGATTTTGTGAGTTCGGATTTCATACACAGTCGATCTAATGGTTTGTTTTTTTCAGAAAAATAAAATATTCTCCATAACAACGAAAGTTTAAGAAACATTAGTATTGTTCTCAGGATTTTGTTTGTGAATTCCTCCTAATTTTGGACTTGAAAAACTACATTGTTGATAATACTTGGCATCCGTGGGAGCCCGGGCAGTTGCCCTCCCTACCTGGGCGGTGGATCCGCCACTGGTCTCAAACCCCATACGACAGCATGAGCATCCATCACTTCATGTGCCTGTGTAAAACCCACGCCATCAGAAGGGTTATCGGTAACAACAAATGCTCTCCAAATTACACATTGACATTCATATCTCGTACATGCGCTGGGATTTGCTGGTGTTCGACAATCAGACGCAGCGGCGGAGACGGGTTTGGGTAAACCGGGACGTGAGCCACCACCTTGATCGTACGCGTTGATACGCAGCATAGAGGCATCAAAGTCGCAAAGACAACGCATCATAGAGGCATCAGAGTCGCAAAGACAAGCGAACGATCGACCAAGGCAAACCCTAACCCGCAAGGCCGCAAACATACGCACGAATGGGCTCACCTCCTGGCTGTGGCCTCGCGGCATCGCCATCCGCAGGGTTCGCGAAATCACTTCCATCCTAACCACGCTCTCTGGGTCCATGAAGTCCAGGATTAGCTCCGATCGCCTCTGCGCAACTTTGATCAAAGCATGGAGAACTTGGAGAGGTCCACCCATTCGCGCGAGCAAGGCCCCGATGATGTCGTCTTCATCGTTCTCAGCAACGGCCGCCGGCACCGCCGTCGGTGGCGGCGCCTCCTCCGCCTCCTCCACGAACTCCCTGATAACCACCATTGGAGCTTGGGGGGCGATTTGCTGTGTTTGAGATTTTGAGAAGCTTTGGGGTCGGTAACTCGGTGATTGAAATGGAGGCGGAGGCGAAAGCGGAAGCACGGAGGGTTTTACGGGGCTCTAGAGAGGGGCGGTCCCGTCTCCTGTGGATCGGCGATGCCAATCCGTGACCGTCGGATCCAAACGGTCCGTACAACCTTGTTCATTTGATTCCCAGTGTATGGTGTAAGAAGGTGGTCTAAAATTACGATATTATAGTGTTTGCAATCATTTTTTTCATTTTGTTCAAGTTATCACGTAATCATCGTAATCTTTCGAAAGTTATAATTCTTTATAAATAAAATATTAGCCATACAAAATTGCCTTTTAGATAATGGAACAATTAACTTTTGGCTTTTGCATCAACTAGAGATGCATACGGCCATTACACGTGCTATATTAAAAAGCTTAAAACCAATGTGATAACACATGTCGTGCCAAGCAACAAAAATAAAATAATTAAAAAAACTTCCGTCTCGTAACAATCAAATGACTCAAATATTTTGACGGTCATAATCCGGAGCATTCTCACATATAGAATGTGATCATCGACCTTTATGAGATTCCTCTATGATTTCATAAGAGCAGTCAATTCCAAAATCTTCTCACGACACACAAAATGATTTAGTGATCAATAGGGTAACAATAAAAAAATAGCCTTGAATAGTAACAATGATCAACCAAAAAACCAAGTACAATAAATCAACTTCATCGCAAAGCTGCCCACCAAATCAACGAACCAAGTGGCAATCCAATAAAGAGTCGTCAGTTTGTCACAGAGGAAAAAAGAGGAGAGTCGAGCGCCACCACATATTTGGTTGGGTTTCTCTTCGCCGATGGCCTCTGGGTGATCGTTGCGGAGACACGATGTTGGATCTGCAGCGGGAGGTAATTTAATTTTGTTTTTTTCTATGTTAGCCTAAGCCTTCATGCAAGTTTTGGGTCATCGTCTAGTTGTCTGACTTCGGTCACGTCTGGTCTTTCCATTAGCCAATAAGTGACCTCTCCAAGTCATCGGAGGCACGAAAGAGGAAGGGGAAAAGCCTCGACATGATATATACTCTGGGTAGTAATGACAACGCATAGTTTAGATCTTTTCGTTGAAGGATTATTAAAGATGGAGTCGGGGCAAGAGGGAAAGGGTGAGGGCTAGGTTTTTGGTTAGGGAAGGGAGGGGCTGAGTGGAGTGGTTGTTGACTCCTAGTGTCGGGGGGCGCCACGCGCAGAAGGGACGGAAGGGAGTGTTGAATTACTGAATTAGATACGGATGGATGACTATGATTGGTAATTGGTGATACCACCACCACCACAAGTCTCTTTTTAATAATAGAAAAAAAATAATAATAAACCCGGAATACATGGTTGGAATTTGCATAGATTAAGCTTTTTTCTTGTTTCTAGTATTGATTCAAGAACTGACCGTGCATGATGTTTTCCCACCTCATTGATGCATGATTTATAACATCATACCATATGTGAATCTAGTTATGCATTACTGCAATTGTTTTGTGTGTCTTCCGAAGTGAAACATGGTTAGGATTGGCTTCATGGTTGATGCTGCTCCCTATCATGTTTTACATACCTCTTAATAATTCAAGATTTATTATTATAATATACATGTAACGAAAACTATTACCTATGTGTCACTGTGAAAGTTTGAAATTATCTATCCATCACTCAGAATCCTCTGTTCCCTCTTATGCCAAAAGTTCATATATTTTTTATCTCCTCGATGCCAGTTAAACGTTACATAGCTACAATGGAGCTAATAGAGACAATTATGCCCCTTTCTTTCTAATACGTTGTAAAATAGAAAAATCATAAAAAAAATAAATTCCTAAAAAAACATGAGAAAGATTTCTACGGATCAAAAGAATTACGCGTAGTGAAATTTGGAAGTGAATAATAATTTTTTATGTACAAATACAAAAAAATACAGATGTTTGAACAATAAGTAGAGTATTACTTTACATAAATTTAGAAATTTGAATCACTAAATTTAGAGAAAATGTAGGAGATGTGAGTTTTCAAAGTTTTAAACCTAGAAAGTATGAAGGGGTATTTTAGGCAGTAATGAACTTTTCTAACAGTTGAAATTAATTGACATGACAACAGTGGCGACAGAGGGAGAAAATTTGAAGTAGTGCATGGGAGGGAAGAAAGGATTTTGAGTGACAAATAGAAATTTTTGGGCTTTTATGGTGACACACAAGTAATTCTCTTTTGCATTTATGGGCGTTTATTTTTACATGAACCTTTCTTGGCATAAAACATATATTCGGGGTATGTAAGAAATTTAGCAGCTTATATATGAGGTTGTTCTCTTACTAAGTTATATATGAGGTTGTTCTCTTACTAAGTTGAAGAGTGAAATGCATAGTCTGTGGGCCCAGCACATGAGCTGCAGGGTCTACGGGGCCCACCGATGGACTCCTCCCACTCACTCTTTCCTTTTCTTCCCTCCTCGATGTGTGCGTGTTCTGCAGTATAGATGGTCAAATGGGCCAGGATAAATGGGCCGGTACGAGGCATGGCGTTTTGGCACGGCACGAGGCACGACACGTCATGATTCACATCAGGCCCGAGCCAGCACAGGCACGACAATCGTGCCGTGCTTGGGCCGAAGGTCAAGCCCATGGGCCGGCACGGGCACGACACGATTATATTTTTCAAAAAAATGATTTACATATATGTATATTACTAAGTACTAGGTAGGTATTGGTAGAAAGACAAACACAGCTTGGTGGCTAGCAGCGCTACTGAGCAGAGAGCCACAATGGGCTGGGTTGAGGAGAGGAGCACCGCAGTGGGCCGTTGGCCCATTCGTGCCTCAGGCCGGCACGACATGGCTTGGCAGGCCTCCGTGCCGTGCCTGGGCCGGCATGGCACAACCCATTTACTGGTCTTGCCTAAGCGGGCCCGTGTCGTCCGTTTGGCCATCTATTCTGCAATAGATTAGATTTTTCCTGTATTGGGTCAATCTAGGCCGGACGAGATTTGGGCTGAATTAACCCGTGAGTTAATTACAAATTAACTAATTTGGGGATTAAATTAATCCCACAAAATCAATTAATAAATAATTAAATCAGGGTCTGTATTGGTTCTTGGCAGGGAAACAAATTCATCCAACACTGATGAACAATTGTTGCATCAAGGTCTTTTAGTTGCTGCTCCATTATTGTAGTCTTCCCCAATTATCTAGGCAACACCTTCCCTTCTTTTACCTATGTATTGCTAGCTATTGTACATGTTACTTTTGTGGGAAATAAATAAGAGATAATTGCCATTTTGCCCCTTAAAGTTGTAGCCGATCTCACTTAGCTCTCTATACTTGAAAATTACTTTCTCGGCCCCTTAAAGTTGCGTCCGTTAGCACCGCTGCCCCAAAACCGTTACTTGCACCGTTAAATGTTGATGTAGCCATTAGTTTTCGTTAAATGCATACGTGTATGCCACATGAGCATATTTTAGGTGACATGACATCTACATTGTGGTAGCATAGGGTTTAGGGGTGCCCATCTTTTAGGCAACCGGAGTTTAAGACTGAAAATGGGTAGACCACATGTATATAGGAAGTCCTCCGGCCCATGTGTATTCGGCCCATCATGCATGTGGCCCATGTATGTAACATGCGAATGTACAAACTTGCCCCAGGGCTCCTAGGGTTTGGGGGCAGTGAAGGTATTTCCATTTGCCCCACCCTATATAAATGGATCACCATGGCCTAGAGCCACCAGATTCCCTCATTCACTCATGGGCTCTCTCACTTTTCATGGACACCTCCTCTCTCCTCTCCTATAGAGGCTAGTAGAGGATGTGTAAGACCTAGGACTCCTAGGGTTTAGGTTTTGGCATTTGGTGCCACGTCAAGCAAAATTAAGGACTTTATTGTTTTAGATTTCTTTTAATGATTTTTGTTGCGTGCGTGTCGAGGCTCGAGCACGTCAGGTGCGAGTCTCAGTCTCTGGCAGGTCGGTCCCAGTGAGCACTCGAGTCATTGTCCCTGTCCACTTCCTAGCTGAGTCAAGAAGGTTCGGGAGTATCAAGAGAGTGCCATGTGTCCGGGGTCATTTCGCTTCGGGTCGAAGTCACCGGAAGGGCCCAGAAGGATCCGAGGCGCCTTTACACGTGTCCAGGTAGGTTTCGTAGCCGCCAAGTCCACTCCAAAAATATCCGGCACGAAAACCTCCCGAGGCAACCGGAGTTTAAGACTGAAAATGGGTAGACCACATGTATATAGGAAGGCCTCCGGCCCATGTGTATTCGGCCCATCATGCATATGGCCCATGTATGTAACATGCGAATGTACAAACTTGCCCCCGGGCTCCTAGGGTTTGGGGGCAGTGAAGGTATTTCCTATTTGCCCCCACCCTATATAAATGGATCACCATGGCCTAGAGCCACCAGATTCCCTCATTCACTTATGGGCTCTCTCACTTTTCATGGACACCTCCTCTTTCCTCTCTTATAGAGGCTAGTAGAGGATGTGTAAGACCTAGGACTCCTAGGGTTTAGGTTTTGGCATTTGGTGCCACGCCAACCAAGATTAAGGACTTTATTTTTTAGATTTCTTTTAATGATTTTGGTTGCGTGCGTGTCGAGACTCGAGCACATCAGGTGCGAGTCTCAGTCTCTGGCAGGTCGGTCCCATTGAGCACTCGAGTCATCGTCCCTATCCTCTTCCTAGCTGAGTCGAGAAGATTCGGGAGTGATCGAGAGAGTGCCATGTGTCCGGGGTCAGTTCGCTTCGGGTTGAAGTCACCGGAAGGGCCTAGAAGGATCCGAGGCGCCTTTACACGTGTCCAGGAAGGTTTCGTAGCCACCAAGTCCACTCCAAAAATATCCGGCGCGAAAACCTCTCGCCCAAGCCAAGTCGTGGTTATCCGAGTCCAAAAACCAACAAAACAGCCTAACAACCAGAGCCGAGCATCCGAGGAAGCGAGAGAGGAGATAGGAGAGATTGTTCGGTGGCCCAGCAGGCTGGCAGAGGCGACCGGACGCGTCCGCTTGGCGACCGGACTAGTTCCCTCCGCATGCTTCGGAGGTAGATGGACATCTCTTTTGACAAGCCCCAAAAATTATTATATTTCTCCTTCGTTAAGTCGAGAAGTCATCAAGGGTTATTATCTCTCCAAAAGTTGGATTTCACCCGAAGATGGATTTCTCTTTGAGGACATTATTTAATTTCTAGTAAACATTGAATACTACTAATTCCCCCTATACTTCGGAGGAAGATGGATTTCTCCTTCGTCAAGACGCGAAGGTTATATTATTATTTCCCTCAGTATACTTCGGAGGCAGAGAAGTCATTGAAGGTTGTCATTTCTCTCGAAGTTCGATTCCCCCCAAGATGGATTTATTTTTTAAAGGACGTTATTTAAACTCTTACAAGCACCAAGAGTTAAGCTAATATCTGGAAACTTCGGAAATTCGTGGTTTTTGACTTGGCAGTGTGATATCAATCATCCCGAAGATCATGTGTCGATAAGTATTTTTTCGTACAAAACTTTCTGTAAGCAAATAACATTACGCATGCATAACCTCTAACACCTTAAGAACATTCGGACAGCTAAATACTTTGCATCAGCTTAGTCTTTCAGGAAATCAAAGCACCCTAAAGAGGGGCTAGGAGAGATTGGTTGCCCTCAGACTTAAGCAAAGATGACATCGACCAAGCCCTCGCCTACAACTTCTCCTTCGACCCGAAGACTCCCGCTCGTCCCGAGGGTCCAAACCCTGGCGAGCGGGCCTGCGACTACAACTTCGCCTTCGACCCGAAGACTCCCGCTCGTCCCGAGGGTCCGAACTCTGGTGAGCGGGCCCGCGACTACAACTTTGCCTTCGACCCGAAGACTCCCGCTCGTCCCGATGGTCCGAACCCTGGCGAGCGGGCCTGCGACGACTACTTAGCCTTCGTCCCGAAGATCGCCTTCGACCCAAAGACTCCCGCTCGCCTCGAGGGTCCGGCACTTGACGGAGCGGGTCTAGAACGACTTCTCCTGAAACGCGAAGAGCAACCGGAAGAAGCTACTCCTACCCGAAGCATCGGACCGCCGACAGCTTCACCAAGACCGCATCGCATTTGCATGTGCACTCTTTTCTCCATCCTGGGTTTTTCCTACTGGGTTTTTCCAAGAGGAGTTTTTGACTAGGCCCATGTGCGGTTCGACGGCGTCCCGTCCGCGGACGAAGAATGAAGCTTCGGATTCCACAGCCCCCCGAAAAGCTGGGCCAAGACCCCAACCCAATGTTAGTTGTGTTTGCCCGCCCCTCAGGGACTCGGCACGGACATACATGGGGCTTCTGTGGTAGCATAGGGTTTAGGGGTGCCCATCTTTTAGGCAACCGGAGTTTAAGACTGAAAATGGGTAGACCACATGTCCACATGTATATAGGAAGGCCTCCAGCCCATGTATATTCGGCCCATCATACATGCAGCCCATGTATGTAACATGCGAATGTACAAACTTGCCCCCCGGGCTCCTAGGGTTTGGGGGCAGCGAGGGTATTTCCCATTTGCCTCCACCCTTTATAAATGGATCACCATGGCCTAGAGCCACCAGATTCCCTCATTCACTCATGGGCTCTCACTTTTTATGGGCACCTCCTCTCTCATCTCCTATAGAGGCTAGTAGAGGATGCCACCCTCTTGTCGTGGAATTTACGCCACGACATACATCTAACTCCTTCCTCTCTAAAAAATTATTAATAAAAAATAATGTTCAAAAATTTGGAAGTCGAATGTACATTTCAATTAGAAATTTCAGATTTCAATATACCAAATTTTAAAAATCCTAAACTTTTTAATTTGAAAATATGAAATCCAAAATGTTTTAAAAAATAAAATTCAGGTTTTTAAGATCACAAAAAATAAATTTTGAAAACCCAAAATATTATTTTTTGAGAACTTTAATTTTTATTAAAAAAAAATTAGAGTATAAATTTGCAATTTCAAAATCCCACAAAAATCAATTGACAATATTTAAAATTACTAAAATTTATTTTTATTTTATATTTTTAAAATTCAAAAAACAAATTTCAAAATCCCAAAAACTGATTTACATATTCAAATTTAAATATTCTTAATTTAATTTTCAAAAAATTAAAACATAACAAGAAATTGTTCGAATTGAGGCTTTCCATAGATTTAAATTGAAAAATAATTTCAGTACTCAAATATGAATTTTAAAATCCAACATCTAAAAGTTTTAGAATCTAAAATATTTTTAAACATCCTTAAAATTTAAATTCTAACAATTTGAAATTTTGAATCATCTAATTTGGATTTTTTTATATAATTTATTTAATTTGCCTTTTTAGAGATATAAGGAAGGGGTGACATGGATGAAATTTCATTTTAAAAAGAGAACATGTGGTTTCCACATAAGCATTTAACGGGATACTAACGATCACATCAACATTTAACAGTGCTTCTAGCGGTTTTGGGGACAACGGTGCAAACAATCGCAACTTTAAGGGGCTAAGAAAGTAATTTTCAAGTTTAGAAGGCTAAACGAGACTTCTCTACAAGTTTAGGGAGCAAAAGCGTACTTTTCTCAATAAATAAACACACACTTTTTGTTTTGTCATAGATTGCATATTTAATATTCTTCGGTAGTATACACTCATGTTTTTATTTGCACCCTCTTCCTTTTGTGTAGCACATATGTCAGTTAGATACGAGCAATGAATTATTTTGGAGGTGTCTTTACTGTTTAGTCCGTTTAAAGAAATTAGGGACGGCCTTATCTTTCTGGACAACATTAAATGAACCTTGGTTTGCTAACATTGAATATCTCAATGCAGGACATGGTGAAGAGCTTTCGCATGATCAAAGGAGTATAACCTATTTTTTCCACTTATTACAGATATTGTGGCAATCTTCACATCTAACATCTCAGTCTTTCTCTCCAGGAGAGGTTTAGGCTTAGAAACATTTATATGTTTTCAGCTAGGCCCTACAAATATTCTTGATTTTCTTTTATGTTTTACTCATAGATGATTTCTCATGCGCTGCTAGATAAATACTCCATCATGTCTTTTGCTCCTTTTCATCTTTGGGATATTTGTTTGTTGCTTAGATTGGCATTCTTCTGTTTTTGTTGTCGCCTCCCTACCAATATTTTTAAGGAAGATGCGATATTTATTTGTTTGGCTTGTGTTCAAGCTCAATTCACTATTATAATAGCTCCTTGAACTGTAGCACTGTGTTTTAAGTGGTCATGACTGTTAATTCATGTTTTATTAATTTCCTTTTCCCCCATGATGTTTCATACCATTTTAGAGATACCTTTTTCAGACATCTCAAAAATATTTACCTGTCAATGTTTTTTTCGGTTTCCTATTTTTCTTTGCTAAAAAAGTTATAGTTGTAGACTTACATGCCAATATGTTTACATTATTGCCATTACCAATTGTTCTCATTTGGTGTATGTATGAGACACATTTTTGTGCAGGCTTTTTTTTTCTCTATTTCAAATGCTTCAAGAGGGCATGTCATATAATTAATGAAAGTTTAATTAGTTTGTTTTTAAATCTTTGCTGGAACAATGATTGTAATTGTTGATAGGCTTCATGACACTTCACATATATAATCAAATTATCCTAGGTTGAGATCAGTGTTGTGGCAAACATGTTTAAGAGCTAACAGGTGATGTTCCTGTTTGGGTATGTAATACTATGAGCAATTCTTCTTCTTCACCTGCATGTATTTTGACCGCCTATCACATAGCTCTTCCAGACGATGGCCCCTGAGTGTTGAATCAACTCTGAATTTGACTATTTTTTACAGTTCACAAGGGTGCTATTTGCATCAGGTATTGTTTGAAGATAGACACACCTCCAAAGTTCACGTTTCTCAACAAAGAGCATGATATTTTCTATGGAGAAATATCAGATAGCTCTCATTGCAGATAATAAGGTTTTCACCGTTAAACAACTCTAAGGTTTGCTACTTAAAATGGTTCCCCTTTATTAGATGTAATTCTCAAAACTGGGGAGCTAATAAAACGGATCACACATCTGTTCTTTTATTTCTGATGCACACTATCAGTAGTATCTAATAAAATGTATGATGGGCCTGCTATTTTTTAACAAGCACTCTCTCCTGTGTCTAAAAATTGGTTGCTTTAGACACAATTTAGAATACCAAGGTCCTTATTTAAACCTAGTTCAATCATTCATTGGCAGGAATGAAACATAGGGTAGTTGGTGGGAGCTTTTCCACTGGACCAATAGATGGTCATGCATGCCTCTCTATTTTGATTTTTTAAAGGTCTCATCTAATTATTACTTAAAATGAAGGGCTAAAACGACTAGTTTTTTTTGGCACTTTGGATGAAGGGCTAAAACGGCCATTTTTTTTTTGACACCGGAGCGAGTAATTATCTTTTCATCTCATGCTAACCGTTTTGTTTCTATTTTCAGCTGGTATAGGTTCTTGCCATATGTATTCACTGCACATCATCACTTTTGAGGCTTCTATAAATAGTTACAAATATATTATTATATGCATACAAATACGTGTCTCAATTATAACTGGAATTTTATCCATGACAAAGGTGGTAAATTTGCTTCCAAATTCTTTAACTGAGAAAAATAAATTGGCCAATTCGTTGCTCAAATTGGTCAATTTGTTGCTCTGATCTTTTTTTGTTTATTAGTTGTATAATAATACGAACTACCTAAGCAATGCCTATCTATAATTATTGGATGTTATGTTATTCCATTCCTGCGAGTATAGTGTGATTACAGAGGTTAGTACACAGACAATGCACTCCCCAAAACAACATTTTGCAAAACCGAAAATAATCTGACGGGGACCCTGCTAAAGATGGCCAAATGGGCGGCACGGCACAAGCACGGCTGAGCACGAGCACGATTAGGCACGACATGAGAATGCACGATTAGTTAGTCGTGCCGGCCCATGGGCCGAGGGTTAGACCCAGGCACGGGCAGGACATAATCGTGTCGTGCCGGCACGACTGGCCCGTCATGCTCAACATGTCGGGCCGGCCCGTCAGCCCGATACATATTACCACTTCATTAATACATCAAAATGAGCAGAATCTAATTCAGAAATCACAATTATAAACTTCTGATTGAGAACTTAAGAAGCACACAACCACAACCATATCCATATATACATCAAGATCACATTCACATAATCACATATTCACAATCACAGAATGACAAATATATGCAAAAGCTCACAAGCAAAAGATATTATTTTGAGCTGTTTCTGTTTTTGGCTGCCTCATTAAAAACCTTTCTAGGCAAAAACTCATACCTCATGAGAAAACCCTAGAAAAGGGGGAAAAAAAGAGTACAACCCAGCTCACTAGCTCAGTGACTCAGTCCAAATGTACCAGTTCATAGTTCATACAAGTATACAAGCATGAGACATCACATTACATAACATCAGCAGTAGTATGAACAGCTGGTCCAACAGCAGTTGAAGTTCCAACAGCAGCATCATGAACTTCATCAAGGTACAAGTTGGTGTATGAATCTTCGAGCTCTTTGTCCTCCACACTATGTTGAGCTCTTGCTTCACCTAGCTCCTGATCCTTGAGCAAGGACAGAATCTCCACCATCTCAGGGTTCAAACGACGTCGCTGCTCCTCGATCACCCTGCCAGTTAAGCTAAAGGTAGATTATGTTAGAGATGTATATTTGGGCTATGTATATGGGCCTGGCCTATCCCTTTAGTGTATTAGGGTTTTCTAGTATTTTCCCTTTGTACCCTTGTACTCTGTATATATACTAGCCCTTTGGCCCCTAGATGAATACAAGTGCTATTCCTAACATGGTATCAGAGCATTTCGGGTTAGGATCTCTCACCGGTGTTGCACTTGCGCCCCATCTGTTCATCGACTGACGTTGTCTCATCTCCGGCGATCTCGGTCTCTACTTGCTGCCCTCGCCTTGTACCTGACGACCTCGGCTTCCACATCGTCTTCCGATCATCACGTCGCCTTGGACTCGATCCAGATCGAGTCTCGTCGCCTGCAGATAGGGGTAGCCCGCCGCTGCTCCTTTTTCGCCGGAGCGCGGCTCGTCGCCGGCTACCCCAGCTCTCCCCGACGTTGACGTCATCTTCGGACAGCTCTACAGATCGGGATCAGGACTCACCTGGTCCAGATCGAGATCGCGCCGCCGTCGTTATTCTCGTCGGAGACCGCCGCCTCCAGCCCTCTCGCTGACGCCATCGTCCGCCGCCGCCGCGGATCCTCTCGCCGTCCCTGGAGCCGCCCTCCTCGAGGGCTGACGAAGCCCACCGCCGCCGGCCTCGCCGGCTACCGCCCCGCGCCGCCCCCATCACCGGCTGCAGCCCCGCCGCCCGCTGCTACTTTTGTGTGTGGTTCGCGTGTGTGTGGTGTGCTCCTGTGTGGTGTGCATGCGTGTGTTTTGTGGCCGCGTGGTGTTGGTGTGTGGTGTGCGTGAGTGTGTGTGGTGTGTGTAAAAAAAACAGAAAAAATATCGTCAGGCACCGTTTCTGTTCCTCGGTGCCCCGTGCTTTTTGATGGGCTTAATTATCGTGATTGGGTCCAACATATGCGCATTCACATGCGTGGACAGCGTCTCTGGGATTTTCTTACTGGCGATCTCCCTTGCCCACAGCGTCCTAATCCCCTGACGCCGCCCACTTTGCCACAGTCTGCTACTGATACTGGGACATTCTCTGCTGCTGATGCTGCTACTGCGAAGAAGGCCACTGATGAGTACGAGGAGGCTATGGAGTCCTATCGTTCTCAGTACACAGCTTACAAATTCTGGTGTGACGATGATGCTCGTGCCTCTGCTATTCTGGTTGCTAGCATGGAGGTGCATCTTACTGGCGAGGTAGTCACTTTGACGTCTACACAGCTGATGTGGTCTCATATTCATGACCGCTACGAGCCTTCTGGTGACTCTCAGTTTTTTGCTGCTCTGAATCACGAGTAGTCACTACAGCAGGGTGATTCTACAGTGGATGAGCTCTATGGTCAGCTTTCAAGTGTGTGGCGTCAGTTGGACTCTCTGGATGCTGCTCTGGATGTCGGTAGCGATGATCATGACCCCCGCACTTGTTCTTGTTGCCGGCGTCAGCGGTCTCACTTGGAGCGTCGCCGCCTCTACGACTTCGTTAGACGTCTTCGCATGGAGTTTGAGCAGGTCCGGGCATGGTTTCAGCGTTTTTCTGCAATGGCCACTGCTGATGGCTTTTCTGTTAGCGATCATGATCCTGCGCTGTTTGTTCACACCTCGTCCCGAGGTCGCACTCTTCTTCTGCTCTATGTCGACGACATGATCATTACTGGTGATGACTCTCAGTTCATTGATTTTATCAAGGCTCGTCTCAATGAGCAGTTTTGCATGTCTGATTTAGGTCCTATTCGTTATTTTCTTGGGATCGAGATTACATCTACACCAGATGGAATCTTTTTGTCTCAAGATAAGTATATTAGGGATCTTTTGGATCGGGCGTCTCTTACTAATACCCGGACAGCTGAAACTCCCATGGAGCTTAATCTTCAGCTGAAGTCTACTAGCGGGGAGCCTCTTTCAGACCCTACTCGGTATCGTCATCTTGTTGGTAGTCTCATCTATCTTGGTGTCACTCGTCCTGATATCTCTTTCGTTGTTCACATCCTAAGTCAGTTTGTCTCTGCTCCTACTCAGCTCCACTATAGTCATCTTCTTCGTGTTCTACGCTATCTGCGTGGCACGATCTCTCGTCGTCTTTTCTTTCCACGCTCCAACTCTTTTCAGCTTCATGCTTACTCTGATGCTACTTGGGCTGGGGATCCTTCCGATCGTTGTGTTTTTCTTGGTGGTTCTCTCAGTGCTTGGAAGACAAAGAAGCAGAAGGCAGCATCTCGATCGAGTGCAGAGGCCGAGTTGCGCGCTATGGCTATGTTGACGGCAGAGGTTACTTGGCTGCGATGGTTACTTGAGGATTTTGGTGTTTCTGTTACTACACCGACTCCTCTTTTGTCTGATAGTACAAGAGTTATTGGCATTGCCCGTGATCCAGTGAAATATGAGCTTACGAAGCATATCGGTGTCGATGCTTCTTATATGAGGTCACAGGTTTAGGACCAGGTTGTGGCACTTCAGTATGTGCCTTCAAAGGTTCAGCTAGCAGATTTCTTCACGAAGGCACTGACTCGACAGCATCATAAGTTTTTTCTCTCCAAACTCAGTGTTGTTGATCCACCATGAGTTTGAGGGGGTGTTAGAGATGTATATTTGGGCTGTGTATATGGGTCTGGCCCGTCACTTTAGTGTATTACGGTTTTCTAGTATTTTCCCTTTGTGCCCTTGTACTCTATATATATATACTGGTCCTTTGGCCCCTAGATGAATACAAGTGCTATTCCTAACAGATTCTAAAGAAATAGTGGACACAGGAACTATCATCACATCTTTGGCTAATAAAGAAAGAATAGGATAAGTAAGTCTGTGCTGATGCCACCAATTCATAATGTCGAAGTCATCGTCGTAGTGGGCAACATTGTCACTGTCCAGGTAAGTGGACAACTCTGAAATAGATGTTGGAACAGCAAAGACAGAAGTTGAAACAAATGATGATCTCACACCACCACCCGATGCAGATGGTACACCAGAATCATAAGTGTTGACAGAATCACCTAAACATGGAACATGGCTAGATTCTTCAGCCCTAGCAAATATTTTGCCCCATTATGCCTTCTTCTTACCAGTACCAGTGGCCGGCTGTGAAGGTCTACGCAATCTCAATGCACCAAACTTTGTTTCATATTTGCTAAATGTTCTATTTAATTCAGTGCTTGCCTGTTATCCATGACGTGCCGTGCTTGCCTGTTATCCGTGCCTGCATAGTGCTCACCTTTATCCGTGTCGTGCCATGTCGTCCAAGCACAGCACGACCAATCATGTCGTGCCGGCACAAGCCCGTTGGCATCCGTGCCATGCCGTGCCGTGTCTCGGGTCATGTCAAACGGTCGTGCTTTAGGCCAGTCCATTTATAACGGCCTATCTGGCCATCTATAGTTGAACTGCGTGCCTCTTGCCCCTTCCAGGACCCCAACCGGCAACCAGGCAGCCACAGCCCACGGCCGACGTACGCACTGCCCAAAATTGGATTTTTGCCCCAAAGTTGCTCTGCCTTTGTATTTTTGCCCAAAGTTGTTCTGCCTTTGTATTTTTTCCCTGTGAGACTAGATGGGGATAGTTTTACCCATAGGGGTTTTCTAGCAAAATTCCCACTTCGCGCTCTGCTTCGCCATCGGCGCGTCACCGCGCTCACGCCGCTGGCCTCCAACGGCGCCCTGGGAGGAATGGCGTCGCCGCCGCCGCCTCCTCTTGTCCATTAGTATTTGTGTTCCATTAGTGCTCGAGTACCAGCCTGTGATTTGTGATGAGTTACAGGTTGGTCCTTCTACTGTTACTGTCTGGTCTACTGATGACACGGTTGTTATTGGCCATGCTACAACGCCTCTGGATCAAGGGTTGGACAAGTGATGTAATTATGCTGCGTTTTGATTGTTAATAAAGATTTTGCGATAACTGCAAGGCAAGGGTGAAGCAGGACGCACCGAGTATGCCTGAGCTGTTGAAAGAATCGAAGGTCGTAGACGCTAGATGCGCTGGCGAAGTGGAGGCGCGGACGAAGTGGACGACCTTGATGTGGTTCAGCGCTACGTTCCTCTGACGATCCTCCTCGTCGGCGTCCCGGTGCCACGCAACGCCTGAACCGTCCTCGCCGTCGCCATCGTGTTCTTCGCTCCGACCACGATCCAGAGCAGCGGCGGCTCCACGAGCCGCAGCGTTGGCCCGAGCCTCGTTAGCGACGCCTCCTTCGACACCGCGTCCTTCGCCCGTGTGACGGTGATGATCAGCAGGAGGTGGATGTCAGGGACAGGAGGAGGCGGCAGCGGCAGCGCCATTCCTCCTAGGGCGCCGTTGGAGGCCAGCGCCGCGGCGAGCGCGGTGACAGCGCCGATGGCGAAGCAGAGCGCGAAGTGGGAATTTTGTTAGAAAGCCCCTGTGGGTAAAACTATCCCCATCTAGTCTCATAGGGCAAAAATATCAAAGCAGAGTAACTTTGGGCAAAAATACAAAGTCAGAGCAACTTTAGGGCAAAAATCCAATTTTCCCGCGATGGTCACATCACGTCACGTCATCATCCGGCCAAGCCCATGGCTCCGATTCGCAACCATAACCACGATCCACGAGGCACCGCGGCACGAGTCCCTGAGAAAAAGCAACTTCCGCCGCCGCCGTCGGCCTTCGGTGCGAGACGGCTCGACGGTGCACTGCGCCTGGCCGCCAGTCCTCGACCCGTGTGGGCTGTTGCCGTGTGCTCGCATCGAAGCATCGGCGCGAGGCCGCTGCTCACCCGCTCGGCGCCACCCTCCGGCCTCCGCGTCTCCGACCGGCCCGGCCGTTCGTCGCCTACCCCAGGCCACAGCCCGCAAGAGACCGGAGTCCGGCCAGCGGACCGGCCGCACCGCGTGCAGAGTCACGGGTATGCCTAGCCCCCAACCCTAATGCCCTAAATCCTCTTAATTTCAAACTCTAGGTCCTTAATCAGACATGGAATTTTGATTTTAACGCAAAATTTGGGGCGATGAACTATTGGTTAATTCAGGAGGAAGGAGCTAAATTGGCTAATTCAAGAGCTCATATTATCTCTACAGCATAAGTATACATGAATGAATAGGCTAAGAAACACAATGGGGAGCCACTGTATTTAAACCCCGCACATTCCAAGATAGAATATTGCACTCTTGCACTCTTGCTGAGACATTATGAAATGTTTACCAACCGACAGCCCTGCGATGATCTTACGAAGTAACCCTGCATCAGGGGACCACCCAGGAGAGGTTAGCGTTTTCCCTAAGGAATAACACACATCCCTCACCATAGGGCAGATGATTAAGATAGGCACACGAGACAAGTGCAACACAGTTCATTCTCCTCAGAAGTCACAACAAGCAGCTTCATGCTTGCACACTTCACAAGGAACTGAAGGAGCATTACTCTTTGTGGCTCACAAGGAACACTACTCTTTATGGCAATACCCACAGCTTTATGTTTTTTTGTGTGATTTTGATGATTGGTTACTGACTTGGATTGTTGCTTTCTGCAAGATGGTGGATGTTTTCTGAGATGCAATTTACTGTCTGAAATTTGAGAATGTGGGTTTGTTGTGTTAGTTTATTTGAAAGAGATTCGCTATAAGGTATGCCTTTTTTTGTCGAGTCAAACAAGCGCTGCGGTTTAGAGGAAATATTGCAGTTGTTTCAGGCTTTTCTACTTCCATATACACATACAGAAGGCTAGAACAAATTAAGGGCTGCTGCGGGCAACGGTTTGCCCTTCAAATTACTTAATGCTTACTCATATTGGCCTGTAATTTGGAGTGCCATTTTATCAATTAGCATCTTTGGTTTGGCATATCCTAAAATCCCACTCTTTGGAGTGGAATATAAGTATATAACCAATATTTAGTCTATACTAGAGCTGTAATGAGTAAACAAAATGTTCAAATATATTTTTTTCAATTGCAAACTGAAACATTAGTCCCTACAGGTCAGTCATCCAATATGCTTTCCAGATATAGTTTTAGTTGCAAGCAGAAGCAATCATCTCTTAGTTTTCTCTTATCCATGTTTGCTGCTTCCATAAAGAAGGATTTGTATAGTTCTGTATTAGATGCATATATACGGATACACCTGACTGTCATTTAATATGCTTTGCAATAACATTAGATTTTGATGAATGATTGCTAGTATCTGGTAGTCGAAGTAAATAATACTCATAATATTTTACTGAGACTGGGAAACGGAACGAGTGCCCAGGCAGAGCATGATCAGGAAATTGAAAAAGCCTTCGTGTGTCTGGAAAATTCTCCCTGTTGCGTCTCACCAGTGAAGTTAGCTTCCTCATAATCGTCCTCCACCCAAACTCTAGCAAGCATCAGGGCATAAATCAATTGGTTGGCGCCATCTGGTTTTTTGCTCCGTCCTTTAGTTTCCTTTCCTTTTTCTCTCTTTTTGCTGCTCTGTTTTGAAGATCTGTTTTGCTCTTGTGGATCTAGCAGAAATACAAGCGACCAGCAAGCAGGGAGATTGCAGAATAGGTGATAGCATGCCTGTAAATGTTAGGCTACATTATTATTAACAATGACTTTTTTAGCCAAAATTACGTCATGGCTTGAATCTGTATGTTTGTAGTAAAACCCTAGGAGTTCAATACATTAGTCTGCTTTGTTTCTTTACAAGTTTGATCAAATCTGTTGATTGTTTGCAATGACATTGCTCATATGACTTTTTACAGGTATGATCAAACGAGTTTCTTGTTAATCATTACATTGCACTGAGTACTTATAACTTCATTTATCAGGAGAGGAGGCAGCAAGTAGCAACTGTAGCTCATGGTACAGCAATTTATTTATACGGTGCCCGCTAAATGTGATTTTGGTTCTTTTCTCCTGTAGGAGTAGGTTGAAGAGGAACAAAAGATCCGAAAAGGCCTTGAGCGATTCAGCTGCAATGGAGAATCAGGTCCATGTAGCAGTGGATCGGAAGGGCTATGTGACTACGATTCAAGGCCTTGAGCGATTCAAGTATTCCCTGTTTTGTATAGGCTTCGCTACCTCTTGCACCATTGGGTGCCTTTTCTACAGTTTGTTCGTACTACAGGATGATTATCAGATTATAGGCTGGCTAATTTCGGTGTATTGCGTCGCTGGGACTGCATATTACATCTGGTCACATGTGAAACAATTCGGCTTGTGCTTCACCATACCAGGGGACGGGACCAATCCATGATCGAATCAGCTGGAGACTGACGCTGCTCTGTGTTAAATGGTCAACAATTGCTATATCGTAGTAGTATTTTTTTTAATAAGTGCTACAGTATATCGTATTATTATATATGTTGAAAATGACAATTATTAATTGCTATCAACGATGCATCTATTGTTATATATTGCCTCCATTTTCGAAAAGAAGTCGCCGTTGACTTTTAAACACACATTTGTTTGATCATTCGTCTTATTAAAAAAAGTTACATAAATATCATTTATATTTTGTTGTGATTTGGTTTATTATTAAATATATTTTAAATATGTCTTTTATTTTTACATATCTGTAATAAATTTTTAAATAAGACGAATGGTAAAACATGTGTTTAAAAGTCAATAGCGACTTCTTTTCGAGAACGGAGGGAGTCCTGTGTTGCAGTGTTATTCGCATTGTCGTAGTGCTTTCTATCTTGATCAATAATAATGAGGCCTCGCATTGTCGTAGTGCTTTCTATCTTGTTGATCAATAATAACGAGGGATGTGTAATTTGACCTGTCGGTCAACAGTCAGTAGTATATGCAGTATTCTTAATGTTTGCTAGTTGCTTCTATTGTTCGCTTTGTCCATTAGATTGTACCACGCTGCTATAGAAATTGATGAAATAGGCCACAAATCTACTAGAGAAAAAAAAGCAACATCCAATTTCACTTCATTTGTTTGAAACATGGTATCAAAAATCAAAATCAGTAACACAATGCGATAATTCACAATTTTTGAATTTAACAATTAGTCAATGCAAGTATCTACAAATATACACTGCTAAGAAGATGAGGGTGCAGCTAACTAGATTAGAAAAGGTAGATTATAGGAAAAACTTCTTCAGGCATCTGTGTAAGCATCATCTGCAGCCTCCTACTGCAAATACTGCATGCATTGAGTCATTCAGGATTTCACATCCACCAACATACGGGTCAATCTTCCGTTGATTTGATTATAGTGCACAATATACGGGTTAAATCTTCCATTACTTGATTCTAGTGAAAGCTCCAGTATGGACTATGATCTGGCATTGACAAGTTTTTCTCTCAGCTTTTCCAACCGGGCCTTGACAAGGGAAAATGTAAGATTAGAAGGTTGACACTTCACAGCCATACTATGCAAGTGCAATGGACCTGAGATATGTCGAAACATCAAACCTTGAAGGACCTCGATCGACGAATAGATGGGTCAAGATCTAAGGCATCTGCATAAGCATCCTCTGCAGCACGGTGCTCTCCCATCGCAAATAGTGCATCCCCTCGTGACAAGTAAGCCTGCATGGCATAGAAATGATCTGTAAGAATTTATGAACGGCCATGGCTGATGGAAATGAGACTGAATGTTCTAAAAAATATGAGCGTAACCCCAAGCTTTATGGGGAGAGCCAAGCACATAACTACGAGTGTCTACAATTGTTCAGAGTCCAACAAAATAACCATGAAAATGGAAATATAGTCTTTCTATATGAAAAAAGGGCCACACATTCAATATAAAAGGCTAACTCACCCACTTTTACACGCCAATCAGAAATGGACCAATACAGAAGTATGGCATAATAAAAACTACCAACCATCATTTTTTTCGAACAGACCATGGGATAGTGAGAAAAGACACTCAAGCTGGAGGTTTGAAAGGATGCAATGCGATGCACATAAAGCTTTGATGGAGCTTAAAGACAATCAAGGGCTATGCAGCAAGGTTTGTGAGTCGCACCGTCGAGTTAAGTTGCTAGGGTACCGACTTGTGGACTGGTTGACTAGTCAATACAAGCTGTTACATACTGCTGCAGTTATGGTCACTGGATGCAACCGTTCCATCCAGAAGGGTTAAGGGAGAGCATCATAATAAGATATAGCGGCACAACAATTCTGACATGAATTGAGAGGCATAGCAGGAGCAAGAAGGCGAGGCATAAGGCAAAGAGTAAGAAGTCAGAGTGCGCAGGAGAGGAAGGATTGAACGAGATAAGGAGAGAGATCAGAGCAGGCGTGAGAGGAAGAGGAGAGAATCTAGAGTGGATGGGACTGTGGGAGACAGGGAGAGGAAGGAAGTAGTGTAGGTCGGGAGATGAAGGAGAAGTACATGCATGGCAGTGGTGATGTCCAGCAGCGGAGGCGCTGCTTTGACCTGGAGGTGGCAGCATCTCGGGGGCTAGGGTATGATTTGTGAACAAGGAAGTGCAGCTGTGTGGCGATAAGCCGGTAAATTGCCTGGGATTTCGAAGTCGCTCGACTTGGCAACTCCGAGTAGCCCTGATTAGTTGCCGACTAGCCGGCCGATCGCTTGACTAGCTCCGCAAGTCAAGTCGCAGCCACCAACTCAAGGTGTAGGACCGACTTGCCGATGACTAGTCACAACTTCAAAACAATGTTATGCAGTACCTTTATAAGTGTCTAGTACATACTGCACAGCATGTATTGCTATCATAATGTTTCAGTTTTGCATTAGACTGACTCCTACATCGATGTGACCAAGTGAATATTACTTCACATTATGCGCAAAGATCTCCCTAATTTATATGTCAGATGCATATAGTTGTTTTCACCTGATATCTCACTCCACTTGTGCCCTTATATTGGAAAAGTAACCATGGTGCTGTCATGCAGTTCAAATTATCCAATCACCACAATCGAATTTATAATTAGTGATCAAGCACACTTGTTGGTTTTGTTTTGGAGTCACTCAATTCTTCTAGCAACCCTCCCTGGCTTCCTCTAACCCAAAGCTACTAACTAATGAATATGCATTTGGATATGTTTGAGGCAAACAATAACCAAATTGAACCATCCAATTCATAAGCAGAACAACATATCATAGTAAACTTCAGTCAAATGTAGCAATCATGTTCGCAGGGCTAATACATACTTCATCATTTAGTAAATATTAACAAACAAGGAGTTCCCTTTAGAAATACCTGAAGAAATTTGGGAACTATTCTTATTGCTTCCTCGGCATCTGCAAGCGCACCAGCAATATCCCCAGTTGTTAATCTCGCCTTAGACCTGCACAATTGCCACCAACATCACAAGGCATGCCAAGCTTATGTCAGTGCAGATTCACTGTCCAAGGTCTCAGATCCGCAGGTCGAATCAAGAAAATACAGAACTGACCTGCTTCTGTACACCAGATGCAAGCCACCAGGAGCATTGAGCCCAATTATCTGCAACACATATAATACAATTCACAATTAAAACATTATCTACAGAGAGCCAAACATTTCTTCAGGTCATTTTGAAGAGAGAGGAAACATTTCTTCTGAGCATGGCGTTTTGGCACAGACCTCGGTGAAGAGGGCTTCCGCTTCGGCGGCGTCACCCTTCTCGAGGGCGGCCTCCGCCTTTTCGCGCGCCACAAGCGCGGCAAGCCCCGCGGCCGCGTCGAACTCCCCGGCGCCGAGGAGATGCTCGAGCAGCTGCGCGGCGCGCGCCGCCGTGCCCACGTGGCCGAATACGGCGGCGCCGGCGCCGGGGACGGAGGCGGCCACGTTGGGCCCCGCGCCGCAGCGGCCGAGGCACCCGCAGGAGGCCACGTCGACGCGCGGCGGTGCGAGGCTTCCCAGCGCCGCGAGGACCTCGCGCCCGCCCTGGCGCGCGCAGGTGCGGTTCGTGCATACCCGTATCTCCGCCGACCCTGAAGCTGAAGCGCGCAGGCGCAACGGCAACGGCGGCGCATGCCTGCGGTGGCGGTGACGAGACGGTCGGGGAAAGGAGGCGGGGGATGGAGAGGGATAGGCGGTGCCTCTCGCCACCGCCATCGCCATGTGGTGACGAACCGATGAGGCACACTCTCGAGTCTCGACTCTACTTCCGACTTTCGAGTAGGGTGGAAACGAGAGCTCGGCTCGGCTCGTTAGCCGAGCTGAGCATGGTGTCCGAGCTGGAAATCAAGCTCAGCTCGTTGGTGGCTCGTGAGCTGTTTACAAGCGCTCGCGAGACGAAAAAATTGACGATTTGCCACTCCAAACATTGGCGCACGCTAAAATTGCCACCCTGTGTGTATTACACGTGGGACCATCTGTGTGTATTACACGTGGACCAGAGTAGCATTTTAGCGAGCGCCAATGTTGAGAGTGGCAAATTATCAAATCTCCCCTCGCGAGACAGGGAAACAATGACCTCTCAAGTTTATAAGGTATTAACCCATTGTAAAATGCAGGTTAGTATTGTATATACTAGTACAATACCCGTGCTCTGCCACGGACTATAAAGGGATCAAAGAAAAACATAGTTCATAGAAAAATATATAAGCATGAAGGGTGATTTATAGAAAAGACATTAAACATAAACTTATTTTAGATCGAGTGTATGGCACGTGAAGTAATGTAACAGTTAAATTGATAGCTCTCAAAAAAAAGATTATCCACAAGGCTCTTTTTAATGGTAGAGATGATAATTAGGGACAAAAAGACTTCATGAATCCACTGCATCTTTGGTGATTGCGCAGTATTAGACTATATGTCATTATGCACAAATAATAAAAGCTCCTGACATTTATAAACAAAATAAGGAGACGTTAACTTTCAACCTTCTAAAGAAACTATGCATAAAAATATATATGCATAAAAATATGCATATATATAAAAATATGTATAAAGTACAATGCATGTGCTCTGCCACGGACCATAAAGGGATGAAAAAACATAATTCATAAAAATATATATAAACATGAAGGATGATTTACAGGAAAGACATTATACATTTACAGGAAAGACATTATACGTGAACTCATTTCAGTCGAGAGTATGGCACACGAGGTAATGTATCTTAGATCGTTTAGGTCGTGAAACATCCTTATTTTCAAAGCATAAAAAAATTAATTAGTAAAATTATTTTCAAACATCCTTATTTTATTAAATTTTGAGAATCTTTGGAAATAAGAATGTTATTTTAAAAAAAACAAATCAACCATCTTGATCATGAATTTTCCATAAGCATTAAAAAACACTTAATGAAAATCTTTTATAAATCATTTTGACTTTTTTGAAATCAACTAAATGTTCGTTTCAAAGAAAAGATGACTAATAGTTTAACTTTTTATAGGTTTTACAAAATAAAGTATGTTTATAAAGATATACTAATGAGATGTTAAATTCACAAAAGCCAAGGCATTTTCAATAAATTTCATTGCACTCTTATTTTTAAAATAATTCAAAATTTGCTTGTTTTATCTGAAACATTTTTAACCTTTAAATATAATGTATAGCATCTTTAGAAGCTTAACATTTGAGATCAATTGTCACAAGGGTTTTGTTTTGCCCAAAACTTAAAACTAATCTATTAATATTTTCAACAGCATTTGCATTTACAAATAGGTTCAAATATTTTACATATAAAACCAGTTTTACCATTTCAATTATACTATTTTCCTATTCAAATTCTTCTTATCCTAATGTCCTCTCTTTCTACTCTCTCTCTCCCTCATGGCCACCTCTTGCTTACATGCGTTGTTGTGCTGTCTTCTCTACATGCTGCCACGAACACCATCCAAGCTGTCACC
>SPJY01025686.1:3562564-3679059 GCA_005191435.1 Raddia distichophylla | reverse complement strand
TGTTGGAGCTAATCTTGTAACGGGCTAATTAGTATATGCGTGTGTTTGCATGTGTGGGTCTGCACGTTGTGTGCGTGTGTTAGCTAGTTAGATGTAGCATGCATGCAGGAGTCAATTAGCTAGGAGATTAGCGGAGTCCTCAACGGCAAGATAGCAGCTGATGCACAGTTAGTGGGGCACGTTGGAGCGTGGCTCGCACCCAGCTCGGAAGACCGATTCATGCGCATGAGTTGCGTGCGTGCGCTCGCGTGAGTTAGTGGCTTGTGCAGGAGTGGATGGATCGTGTGCGTGTGAACACATGACCCGGGGCAGTTTGTTGCTGCTGTGCATGTAAGCGAGGCTATATAAGCCGTGTAATCGTTTTGCTTTAAGGGTGGTGAAGAGTGATTAACAGAGAGAAAGGACGCCGGCTACTTGGGCAGCGTCGCCCAAATCTTCTGTGCATTGAGTGCTCGTCTTGTGTTGAGTTCTTGAGAGAGATCATGAGTGAATTCTCTCCGGGATGGAGAGCCTGGGCCAACAGCCTCCCTTTGCAGGCGGTCCTCCCGGGGGCAGAGGAAGAGCCGAGGCGGGGAGGATGGGAGGAGGAGCCAGGGCGGCTGCGGGCGGGGGAGGTGCGAGTGGATTGGGCATAGATGGCGGTGGAGCCGTGGGATGCCGTGCAGAGTTTGGAAACCTTGCATGTGATTGGCTTAGCAATCGGCAGTGCTGGGAACCGTTGGATAAGTTTGAATGGTCAGGATTTGTTTAATGAGCCATCACTCACCACCACAAGGTGCCTTTTAGGAGTAGAGATGAGTATGAAAAAGATTTGTGCATGCAAATGTGGGTTTTGGCTTATTTTATGGATCCTTTGGGTATGAGATATGCCATTTTTCTAATGAATAAGATGTGGAATAAATTGTATTTGCATGTAAACGAGCTAAAGCAAGCAGAGCCCGAGTGAGCTAGTCTCTGGCTCGGCTCGGCTCGCTAATGTCCATGAGCTAGAAATGAAGCTTGGCTCGTGCTCATTTACAAACGAGCCGAGCTTTTGCCGAGCCAAGCCCGAGCAGCTCGTGAGCTACGAGCTAAAGTTCCAGCCCTACTTCCAAGTTCTGGCTGGACTTTTGGTTTGGATGGCCGCGTCACATACGCCATACCTAGTTTTCGGCCTGTTGGCTTGACATTACAAGGTTAGATATGTCATAATTTTACACTGGGATCGCACGGACAACTGGAAGGCTCCTATTAGAATTTAGAAAATGGCTATTGAAATCTGAACAAAAAATTAAACTTAAATGTGAGTTTCATTTTCTTACTGATCACACTAGGATCGGACGTCCGATAGAAGGGCTCTTATTAAAATTTAGAGAAATGGCTATTTGAATCCGAAAAATTGAACTTGACAACTCTAATAATGAAACTCGATAATTCAATAAGATTCACGCGAATAAATTGCTAAGCTCTAATAGAAAAAAGTTTAAGCTTTAATAGGGAAAACTCAAAGATTTAATACGAAATTCAAAGGTTTGGTGGCAAAAATCTAAAGTTTCAGAAGGTGATAACCTTAAAGTTTTGACCAACAAGAAGTTGTCACCTCATCGCGGGAACTTTAGAAAGCACATGTTGAAAACTGAAAAACATGCTGCAAACTTCTTGTCGAATAAGACTACGCAAGGGCCATCAAGGGATCCAAACATGCCCTAGACAACTACTCTCTCTATCCTGAAATATAAGGGATTGAGGCATTTAAATTTTGTCCTCAAATATACGGGATTCTAGGGCATTTAGTGACCCAGTGCTAGCTCATTTAATAATATGATGGGAGTAGTTGTGAGTAGTAAATGCTAGTGGGGGAGAATCATGCATCTTTTTTATTCTAAAAGAATATTGGGAATAGAAGTTAACAGGGGCATCTTAACCTTTTCTCATCTTTCTTGATCTACTACAAAAACTCTAGAATCCTTTAGGGCATGTGCAATAGAGAGTCATAGAGTGTCTCTTAACACATTAATCCAAGCATAAGAGACAAACTAATACAAAGGAAGGTCTCTAGATTTGTCTCTTAAATAAATACTACTAATTAATTCGGTGCATCACGTGTCTTCCAGTGCCTTCCCCTTCCCTGTGCTTGCAGTGACTTCTCCAATAAAGAGAAACCTGTGCTTGCAGGGACTTCTCACAGAGAGAGAGAGAGAGATAATGGTGCTCGCCGTGCCTTCTCCGAACGCGGGGCGAGGCGGCGGCTGGCCGCGGCGACGGCTTCCTCACGAGCGAGCGGCAACGGTGATAGGGGAGCTGGAGCGGGACGGCGCGGCGATGGGGGGAGCAAGGCGTGACGGCGGCAGGTCCGGCGATGTGGCGAGCTGGAGCGGGACGATGCGGCGATGGGGGAGCAAGGAGCGGCGGCGGCGGCTCCGGCGGTGCGGCGAGCTGGAGCGGGGCGGCGCGCTGGTGCGGGGCAACGCGCTGGAGTGGCTCGAGGCGCTGGCGCGGGCGACGACGGCGGCTTGGCCGGGCTGGACGGCGACGTCCTCCTCGCGGGCAGTGGCGTCGTCCTCCTCCTTAACCTTGCGACGGCGGCAACGACGACTTCCTCCCACGGCGGTGATTTGGGAGGATTTTGGGGGTGGATTTGACAGATTTGGAAGGATTTTTGGTTGTGGATTTGGGGGCAACGTTGGGGAAGAGACTGCCCAAGTCGTACAACGCCCCCGAGCCCGTCTCTACTGCTTTGGGAGCGATGCCTAGAGCCCGTTCCTTGGAGAAGAGTCGACTCTCTGGGATTTTTTCATTTTGCCCCCTGCTACCCCTCCACGTCATCCTTAGAGACGGGGTATTAATTGTCTTTTTACATGCCCTTATATTTCAGGATGGAGGGAGTATTTCACATTTTCACGTCCTACATGCCACAACCCATGGACACCTCCAAGTCCCCTATCAATGATACTTCCCTCTCAATCTAATCCATCCCATCTCTTGGTCATGGAAAAATTTGTTACATGGCATTAAATTTATATGCTTTGTGGTATATGTCTATAAATGTTGGATCACACTCGTGTATAACAGTGGGTCAGGGTGTTGTGGGATGAAAAGAATGCTAAAGTGTATCATATACAAAATTGTACCGAAACAGCCACGAAGCCGAGCCCACGAACATGAGTACAAGTGGAGTAGGGGACCGAGGGTGAGGAATAGAGGGAGTAGAAAGTCCGTCATCACCGTCTCAACCGCGCGTTCGCGCTCGTCCGCAGTTGGCGCCGTTCCCTCCCTCCCACCCTTCGCCTTGCACCAACGCCGTCCGCCTTCCTCACCTGTGCGGCATCGGTGCGAGGTCGCCGCTTGGTTCCTCCCTCCACAGGTCTTCTGGTTTAGGTCACACTGGCCTAAGAGTGAGCACTCAATTTTATACTGGCTTTATTTACGTCGGAGCACGGCAGGCCCGCTACCTGCCCACCTTCACTTAAGAAGTCTGGAGAGTTACGGACACCTTCGAAAGGCCCTACGGAGCCAACCCTAACGTGGTGGAACGTTACTAAGGATAGATAGGGCTGTCACCACTTGCTACCATCCACGACAGTCCGTTGGGTCTGGGCATCAACCAAGATAATTACTAGTCTAGACACCGCGTCTACACTAACAATTACTACTTTACTGGTGTACCAAGTAAAGTATTCACAAAAGACAAAATATATCTCACCAGTTGCAAACGGGGTTCTCAGTAAATAAACTAGCATTGAACTGGAAATACTTTATAAATAAAAGAGCATGGCTACAGTGTTACCAGACTGAAGAGAAGAACTTCAATCGATGCCGAGCTTTATTCCCGAGGTACAAGTAAGAGAGAGCCGGGGCTTCTGGCTCATCTCCAACACTCTCATCTCACCTCTTTTCTTACTCTAATTACAATGTGGAACTAAATCCTTCTCTTCACCATAATCACAAATGAGGGAGAGGACCTCTATTTATAGTGTGAAGGTGGAGTAGCTCTCAAATAGAGTCCAAAGAATATTCTCCTTCATCTTCTCTCTTCTTGCCATGTGGCATGCTAAACCGACGTTTTAAGTCGGTTTTTGACACCATGACCGACTTCCACGTGTTGGTTGAGCCTTACTCTACCTCTGGACCAAAGGAGAATCCAAGGCGCCAAAAAAGTGGGCCGGCCAACCCAGTTTAGGCCGGTTGACCTGGCCTGGGTCGGCCGGCCTAGGTCCTGGCCTGGCTCGCGTTCTTCCGGAGCTCATTTCTTCCTCATCCGAGCTTCAAATATAGCAAATAATATATGTGTTTCGATCGTCTCGACGAGCTCTTCATCATGGTGTAGTTCATTTTGTCATTTGATGACTTTTTAAAATATGTTTAATTTAAACTCCATCTTTCGTCCGATTTGCATACGGTCGATAAATCTTTTCTTGTGTATGCCTGCAAAACATGAGACTACACCAAAACTTGTAGAACTCATTAATGATAGCCTCAATGTAGTTTGAATTCCTTTATTTTATAGATATGTTGACGATCAAAAGCATATAAAATATTATAAATAAGGACAGTCAACAGAAGCCGAGCCCACGAACATGAGTACAAAGGGAGTAGGGGACCGAGGGTGAGGAATAGAGGGAGTGGAAAGTCCGTCATCGCCGTCTCAACCACGCATTCGCGCTCGTCTGCAGTTGGCGCCGTTTCCTCCCTCCCACCCTTCGCCTTGCGCCAACGCCGTCCGCCTTCCTCACCTGTGCGGCATCGGCGCGAGGTCGCCGCTCGGTTCCTCCCTCCACATATATGTTATCTAGCAATTCACAGTCCACCGGAGTCCGCCCATCGGCCGCACCGCATAGGCGCACGCGTACGCCACTCCTCATGTTCCTCATTCCTCCTGACCCCAATGCTCTAAACCATCTCCATTTCAAACCTTAGGTTTCTAATCAGACCTACAACCTTAATTTTAGTGTAAAATTGGGAGATATCTATTGTTGAGTACTATTTTTTTAACATATATTTATAATGAAGAATGGAGTAAAAGCTAAATTGGCTAGTTCAAGTCTCAAGTCTCAAGAGTTCATATTAATCATTAGTGCTTATCTGGAAAAAAACCAACTCTTCAATAGTGAGCAAGAGCAATTGACCCCGATGGGGATTTACCTACAGGCCACCCAATTCGATGGCCTTGACCCAAACGACATTACTTTAGTCTGCCTTTATGTCCACGACACTCTATTCGCAAATTTGTTACCCCAACGACATTTTGACCCATTGACCCACTTTTCCTGTCAATTAACTCTTTTTCGCAGGTGAATTGACCATTTTGCCCCTCCCTCACTGTCCAATCCCAATACTATGCCCCTGCATTATTCTTTCGAAACGATCTTCGCAGCTTCTCCGCAGCCAGGCCGGCCCATCCTCCGGCCAGATCTGCCACCGCTGCCGCCCCTTCCCCCAGCGCCTTCCCCTCCCCCAAATCGGCGCCTCCCACGCGGTTCCTCCCCGCCGCTCCGGAGCCCCCTCCGCTGCCGTCCTCTACACTGAGCCTCATCCACCGCCACCCTCTACACCGCGCCTCCTACGCCGCTGACTCCTCGCCGTCGACTCCTCCGCCGCCGCCCTCTACACCGCGCCTCCTCCGCCGCTGACTCCTCGCTGTCGACTCCTCCTCCGCCGCCCTCTACACCGCGCCTCCTCTGCCGCTAACTCCTCCATCCCGTGTCGATGGAGTTCCCGGGGCAGCGGTAGAGCAGGCCGGCAGTGTTCGCGCCGGGGCAGGCAATGGCGGCAGCGGCTAGACCCGCGCCGGGGCCAGGGAAGGAGGAGCAGGGGCAGCGCCGTGGAGGAAGAAGCTGAGGGCGCCGCTGCGCCATGGGAGTCGAGGTCGAGCTACTGCGCCAGAGAGGGGAGACGCCGCCACGGTCTAGCCGAGGGAGGAGGAGAAGCCGTGCTATGTAATTGTATTTTGGATTTTGCAATAGAATGCAATTGTATTTTGGATGCATTTTGCTATGTAATGGATGTATTTTGATGAATTTATGTCAAAAACGATGAATTTCTATCAAATTTGATTAATTTTTGTCAAAAATGAGGGATTTCCATAAAAACGAAGAATTTCTATCAAATTTGGTGAACTCCTGTCAAAATTGATGAATTACAGTAAAAAAATGAATTTCAAATATGTTCAATATTATCTCCACATGTTAAAGTATTTTCTTCTTGCAAATTTCCACACGTTAAAGTATTTTCCACACATTGGTTTTGGCTGGACAATGAGGGAGGGGCAAAACGGTCAGTTCACCTGCGAAAAAAGAGTTAATTGACAAAAAAAGTGGGTTAAAAGGCCAAAATATCGTTGGGGTAACAAATTTGCGACTAGGGTGTCGTGAACGTAAAGGCAGACTAAATTAATGTCGTTCGGGTCAAGGCCATCGAATTGGATGGCCTGTAGGTAAATCTCCCCAGTAAAATTACTCTTCAATAATGAGCAAGAGCAATTGAGCTTCTAGTTCGAATTCTTGTTTTAATTTTGAAAAAATGAATGCTAATGACTAATATGCTAATTATGCTATTTGTTTTAATATTGGTATTGTCTATTTTACACATATAATAATTTTTAAATATAGGAAAAAAATTACTTAACTCCTTAAGTATTGACCCGAGCGCACATAACCCTCTGACTTCGAAAACCATGTATCATGTCCCCGAAAGATACAAACCGGTGCAAATAATCTCGTAGACGGTATTGGACATTTTATCGTCCACGTGGCTAGTTTTGTCTTACGTGGCTGAGCTGAAGTGTCAATCTAGCCATAAAATAAAATGAGAATAAAAATAAGATATGTGGGGCCATGTTGTCATCCCCTCCCCACTTCACTCTTTCTCCCCTCATCTATCTCCCCGCAGGGGCGCGCGGAGGGCGGCGGCGCTCTTCACCGGCAGCGGCCCGGCGCGGCTGCCTCCGCCCACGCCGACTAGCCCGACGCGGCGACCTCTCCCTCCACGCCGACTGGCCCGGCGCGGCCGCCTCCTTCTCCTCCGCGGCGTGGCAGGTCCACCCCTCATCTCTCTCTCTCTCCGGGCGCAGCGGCGGCAGGCGCGGCAGCGCTCTTCATCGGCAGTGCCCCGAATTTGGCTTCCCTGCTCCCTCCCGTGTTCCCTCCTCACATGTGTGCTGTTCTCGAGGCCCCACCGCTCCTCTGCAACCTGCTTGACCCTAGGTCGTATAACTTCGTATAATGTATGCTATACGAAGTTATTACGCGTGGCCACACCGATCCTCTGCAACTTCCACGTTCCCTCCGCCTCCCATCGCGCCGCCCCTCTGCCACCCTCCGAGCGCCGCCCTACCCCCACCACTCCCACGACGCGAACGCCGACCGCCGACCGCCGTGCGCTGGCGGAGCTGCAAGAGGAAGACGAGGCGCCAGCGAGCACCGCTCTGCTCTATGTGCGCGACCTGCTCGATGGAATGCCTAAGAGAGAGAGGAAGAAGAGAGAAGAGATGGGAGAGAGATATGAATGACATGTGGACCCGCATTGAAAATAATATTTTTTTAAAAAACAAATAATATTGCCACATAGGCTGCCACGGGCAAAACCATCCACGTGTGCAGCCTCAAAACCACCCTCAAAACTGCTTTTGGGGGGGGGTGGTGATTAAGTGCACCGGTTTCAATAGTTCGTGGGTTGGTTACTTGGTTTTCGAAGTCAAGGGAAGGGATTACGTGCGCTCGGGTCAATACTTCAGGAGAGTAAGAGCAAAACCAACCTCTCCGTTATATGTCACATCGAAAATACTATTAGTGTCTCCATCATATATTTCACCATATTTTCTTTTTTTATAATTTACACTACCCTTTAAAAGATTCCTTCCTTCCTGCAGCTCCGTCATACCTGCTACAATAATATGGAGGGACGATTGGATTTTCTCTAAGTAGACTTTTTCCTTTAATCTATGTACACTCATTTTCAGAAACTTGCGCCCGCCACTGCCCTCACCCTCCCTGTCTCCGCCACATCATCCTCGTCTGTCCTCACCGTTGTCAACGCCTCCTCCATATCCTCTCCATCTGCCGTTCCCTGGCTAGACAGGCTAGGGTAGGTTTACATTACTCACTGGTAAGAACATATTTGTATGAATTCACCAATTGCAGTTGCTGTAGTTTTAGGCTGTTTTGATTCTGCCTTGGCTGTGGCCTATTTCTGTATCTACTGCTGGTTTGTGACACTGGATCGTGCCCTGTTATTGGCCTCATTGTTACTAGTCTTACCTCCAGGTTGTTGCTACTGAGTGTTGATGCAGACCTTGTGTTGTTATCTCAGCAGTGGAGCAGTGATGCTCTCGAACTGTTCGATGAAATTCCTAATAGAAGTAGAAGAGGTAGTCAGTGTGTACCATTTTATAACCTACTTTTTTTTTCCCAATATATGCAATTGGATCTGGAAAAAAATATGCACTTGGACTATTAGCTTGAGCCATAGCTTACAAGTTGCAAACGAGTTGCATTATGTGTTTGTGTGTAGTGTTTAATTGTATGGTGCCTTACTGATCATTGAACAAGACTGTGAGTGGCATGAGCTTGTTGTCCTTAACTGCTGCTTGGGGTGTTTAGAGCCATGCAGGGGGCACGTGTTAATCTGAAGGGGTGGCAACAGGCAGCTGTTGCATTTGGTTCTGCATTTGGGGCTTTGCTTGACCCTAGGAGAGCTGATCTGATAGCTGCTCTTGGGGAGACTACTGGAAAGCCAGCATTCCAGCGCGTGCTGCAGCGGATGAAAAACAGTGCTGAAGGCAGGGTAAGCCTGTACTTCCCCTGTTGTCAAAAAGGGACAGGTCTTTGTGTTTGAATATTAAAAAAATGTTGTCCTAGACCAGCTCTTTATATCCTCTCTAACTAGTAGATTTTGTAAATCTGATGTACATAAATACTCACTTATGAAACAATAATTGTTTGTTGTGTAAAAAATGTGAACAATTGTCGACTAATGATGATACATTGGTACATCTATACTAGAATGGTCATGAAGTACTTTTTTTTCCTTTATAAAAATATTTCAGCGAGTAATGTAATCGAAAAAGAGTCTAATTTGGGTATATTACAGTGAAGCACTTTTTATAAGCTGCTTACTTTTGTGTCAATTTTATACGGATTAAATTCTTTGGGCTGGAGTCTAGCTTTATCAATTTTATGATGGATTATATTTAAATTTGCTACATTTATGATGCAGTTCATCTTGTATTCTTGTTACACAACTGCCGTGCAATCTGGTTTCTGGAAATATATAGCAACACATGTCAATTGCCAACCCAATAGTGTGGACTTATTTTCTGATCCACTTAACTAAAATTGCTTGTTTATCCAGGAAATTCTATTGGAGCGTCCACGGGTTATATCCACGCAAGTTTCTCATGCATGGGACATGCCTCAGAACACATTTGGTGATGCCTATGCCCAGTTCATGGGATCAAGGAATTTCTCACCAGATGACCGTCCACCAGTTAGGTTCATGGAGACCGAAGAGCTCGCGTATGTTGCAACTCGTGCTCGTGAGGTGCATGACTTTTGGCACGTGTTGTTTGGCCTTCCAACCAACCTCATTGGAGAGACTGCCCTTAAAGTGATCGAGTTTGAGCAGATGTTTCTCCCGATGTGCATGATCTCAGTTTTTGGGGGCACTGCAAGGTTCAGCGAGAAACAAAGGACTATGTTTCTCCAGCATTATTTCCCATGGGCAACAAAAGCAGGCCTTAAGTGTACAGATCTAATGTCTATATACTATGAGAAGCATTTTCATGAAGATTTGGAGGAAGTGAGGAGAAACTGGGGGATTGCACCATGCCCTGACCCAAAAAAGAGCAGTGCTTAGACTCCAGAAAAAAAAATTCCTTCAAAATGTCTGTATTGTTTTCAGCTTTGGTTATGTTAGTTGCCCTTTCCTTGAGAACAATAACGCGAGTATGCCACTGATACTTTTCAGCATTATGTACTCTAAAAGAGTTGATAGCTTTATATAGCAGCAAGGTTTGCAATGTTGAATAAGCTTCCTTTTTTTGAAATGTCGAATAAGCTTCCTTTTTTTGAAATGTCAAATAAGCTTTCCTTGAATATATCTGAGTTGACAGCTTTGTATGACAGCAACGTCTGCAATGTGTAATAAGATTTACTTGAGTACAGTTTTAGGCCTGAAGTGGTAGTTTTTACTCGGAATTCTGCAGAGCTCGAGCTATAACCCAGAAGAGCATCAACATAAACAGAGTCGATTTATAATTTTGAGTAATGATGATGTACTTACCCTTCAGCTTCGCAGCACTGGAGAAAGGATGAACCAAACACTGTCATGTACATACATGACCTGGCAAACGTGGCATCAAAAAAATGCCGTACAACTCATGTAATCAGCTGGCACGCAAAAATTTACACAAAACTCCTATTGATGAGGACATGGCTTCCCTCAAAGAATGAACCTATTGTACATATGCGTCACGCCAAAAGAAAACAATAATTACAGGGCTCAAACTTACAACAAGACATGGCTCAGTAAAGACTGGCTCATTTAGCTGCTGTGGTGCACAACACACAGCGCATTCGTGGCTCCCCTGACGGTGAACCATAGTCTTCCTCTGAGCCATCGTCGCTATCGTGTGTACTGTTTGATTTCATCAAGTCTAACCCACCTTCCAGGCAAGACAAATGATATGCGTGGCAACAGTAGAACACAATGACAGAGCTGTCCTGGATAGACAAAGGATCAAAGCACAGGCAACATCGAGCACCACATCTTGTTCTGGATTTGATCTCCAAAGTTCGTACACTCAGCGATCTCTCGCTTGCCCGTGAAGATACTTCATCAACTCTGGTTCCATGTGCCTCCTCATTCATATTTGCCATGTAAACTCCACGCCGAGCCTCATGGTAGTATTTAACCAAAAGGTTAACACAATCAGCCTGTAGCAGGCAGGTTTAGCAAACGTTATATTGAGTTACATAAAGCCATAAATGCCAGGGTGGTGGAAAAGGTTCACCTTTAGTATATCGTTGCATCCATGTCTCAGTGAAGTTTCTGTTCGATAGTCTGTCACAATTTTCACAAGGCGATCCCGCAGCCTATCAAACGGACAAGTATTAGGTAAATACTTGAACCAGGGAATGGAAAGAGTTGGATCAAATGATGGTGTACATCAACTAGATTCTACAGTATCAACATAATTCTATAATGGTGATAAGATCAACATTGGGTCATGGATATTATGATCAGCTGGTGAATCCTGATGAAAGAAATCCAATTGATGAGATAAGATTTCTGTTATGTATGATATTTTGTAGTATCTCGTAATCATCAGGAAGTAGATTTTGGTGAGAACATACCTTGGTATTTCAAGCCCATCAGGAACCAAACTGACAATGTACAGAGGGTCAAGATTGCCAACAGTATGTTCCAACAGCATCCCGACCTGCTCAACAGTCACACAAAAAAAAATGAATGGTAGCACTGAAGGAGTATCAGGCTCAGTCAAATGGAGTCTGATTCAACCACCATTTCGGGTTTTTGGAGACAGTGCTTTATCAATTCCTCCCATAGTTCATCATCACGTTGCTCCATAACAAATTCAACAGCCTGCATACAGTTCAAGATTTCTGTTATTGTAATCCATCCCCGATCCCCAGAAACTAGAGAGATGTTTAAAATAGCACAAGATATATTAAAGAAAATGAGTATAGCCAGGTTAGGACCTCCTGCATGTCTTCCAGTTTATTTATAATTGTTGAAAGAGCTTCCTTAGCATTTCCCATACGACCAAGGACAAAAACTTGCTCTCTTATAAGTTCTTTTTGGGCAAAGATTTCATAGGCCTGAAATAACGACAAGTCATTACTTCTGTAATTAATCAACAGTCAATTGAATTTTATAGAATAAGGACCTTGTCGAGACTGTAATGCTGACTGGTACGGAGGAAGGGCAGTAGCATCCTTGGCTCATAATCTGCATAAAGCTCAACCTGTGGCACAGATAGTTTGTAGTACCAGTCATATCAAACACATGTTATTATAGTTAAAAAAAAAGGAAATGATTAGAATGACAAGGTAGCCAGGTATGGTAAATATTAAAAGGGGAACCAAATACCTGCATATCATGATAATCTTTTCCAGCATTCATGTCTGTCTCAAACAAAGCATGTAAATACAGATGAAGTAAATATCTTTTGTCAAAGTTTTTATTAGTATGCAGCAATTGCCCCACAACTTCATATGGGGGAATGATGTCACGATGTTGGATCAATAGGTGAACTGTTCTTTTACTATTCAATATCATAAGATCAACAACCTGCACAATATATAAGATCAGCAAGTAATATGAGGATATGGGGGGTTTTGTGTTAGTATATATGGGATGCAACCTTTCAAAGACAAATTCAAAACAAAATATCAACTTTGGATCAATTTTAACATCCATTCCAGAATATTTACACCACACCTTATCATGAATGGCATGATGCAAGCTGCGCTCCTCAATAAATTCAAATACTTCTGGCTTCATAAGCTGAAAGAAAGGAGGCTGGATTAGCAATAGAAATGTATAGGAAAAAATGCAACAGATGTTCTTTGACAACTTTGATATAATATGAAGCCTATTTGTTGCTACATATTAGAATATACTTACTTCAGCATAGAGAAAAAGGGCCTTTTCAAATTGACCATTGATCACATACAATTCAGCTAAAGCCTACAGTGCAAACATGACGGAGTGATCAATATATCAAAGAACACAGATAAATAAATTTCATAGGTTGTGCATGCATTAAAGTCCTAAAATTCAGAAACTACCTCTTTCAATGAATCAGTCATTGAGGAGGAATTTAGTTGTGGCTCAATTGCAGATATGACTGGTGATGCGGAGTATAGTGTAGGTGGCCAACGTTTTACCGTAGCCAAGAGTAGTCCATGAAAAGAAGGATTGGTAGTTAAAGCTACAAGGGCGACCTACACAAACCAATTATATTAGTATTACGAACAAATAGGCAGATAGATGCAAGAAATAACAAGCCCAAGCCACCACTGCACCCTCAAAGAAAAACTGCAATCACCTCATAAGCAGTATCACTCAGCTGTGGATTCTCCGTAGGTATGTAAGGGACTAACACAGGAAGTTGACGTAGATGAGCAAAGTGAAAGACCCACCTGTGGAATGAATGTTTCGGTTACTTAATTATTCATTTGTTGATTAATTGCATGTGGCAGCCCCTTTATACAGATGGTCTAGCCTCAGACAAAGAATGTAATCCTAACAATCCAATGTAGTCCTAACAGATAGAAACTAACTTGATCCAAACCCTATTAGCTGTGGCATGAGAAAGCACCTGCGTGCTACGGTACCACATGATATCAGTCTCGTCACCACAGTGATGCTCATGGGCCAAGGGGTATGCACTATGACAGAAGGCAACAAATATGTATCTACAGATTTTTCTCACCTCTCCCATGCTGAAGGAGATCCTCGCAGCAACTTTGGACAGAGTTGTGCAGCTTCAGCATATTTTCTTTCAATTATCAAGTAATCAAGGTATTTTGAACCCACCTGAGACAAAATAGCATGAACAATAATTCAGCTACTTTCTTCTGCAGTTTGGTCCTTTCTACATAGTTATTAGGAGTGATTAAAATGCGAATGACTAGGACATATATATAAGATGGGAAACAAACAGCACTTTATTAATACTATTCTTAATTTACAAAAAAACTTAACTACTTGCTAGTTTACCTCATCAAGAAGTTCAGTCCGCCCTTGTCCTGCTTCAACTGCAGCCAATGCCTTTTCATGCCAACCATGCTGAAGAAGCCAAGCAATATGATCTTCGGCATCTCTAATTAGAGGGTACAAATTACATAAGTGAAAACATATAAAACATTTTTTAAGATGAAATTTGTCATGGATTCTTGCTGCAGTATGTACATGGCTATTTTTATTGTAGTTAAGAGAAAAAAATGAAACATCATTAAATTAGAAATGCTATAACTGTAGTGATCTGTTGTCAGCAGCTAGCTCAGTTCCAAATTACAATTACATCATATAGGCCAATGAAGGATAAAGATTTGCCTAACAGATTAGTTCCTAGTTTCATTAGCAATTGTAGACTTAAGGGCTAATACTTGTTCTTGTTTTTCAACATTTATTAAATCTATTTACCATAAAATCATTTTTTTCCCAACAAACCTTGGCTTTGCAACTACTATATCCTTTGGAGACACAATGTAATACAAAGGTTCATCACCAGCAGCCCACTGTCCACCTGCATTGCTACTTCCTGGATGAAAAACAATAGAAATGGTTCCTCCGTTAAGAAAATTTCAGTGAAAGGAAATGCCCACACATTGTTGGAGCACAGTCCATTTAACCTGAGAAAGGTGCGTGAGCAAGAGCGTAGTCCTTTGCCTTATAGTGCTCATAACCATGAATAGGCAGAGCATCTGTAGTCAGTTCATCATTTTTCCATGATACAAGCTGTATTTCTGGACGTTGTGCAGTTCCCTAAAAAAATGGACCGATAATGCAAAATCAATATAGAAGGAAAACAATTAGTGTGAAGGACAAAAGTGATGATTACCTGGCGTGAAGAAACAGAAGTACTAAAACTGTTCTCTTTGCCATCATCTTCAGGAATATATGCAAGCACAACCAGAAGATCACCAAATGGGGCAATCCCAGATATGTGGTAGCCTGTTTGGAACGAACCCACAATGTCCACATACTTCTCAGAACTTGATCTGGTTATACTACTCTGTATGCCATTGAGTCCTTGGGATAAATCAGTCCGAATTGCTGCAATCTTGACGCTTGTTCCCCATCCAATAACCAAGACTGTATCATCCTAAGTACGCAGATACCAATTAGTTTGCAGCATGTGAAGTTTTCATTGAACACAGAACAAAAAGGTAAATGGTACAATTCCGTCTTACAAAACAGAATATACTAACAGCAGGGTGAACGAATGTCCTAATTCCTCAGAAAATAAAAACGCTATCATGCATTCATGCTCCTAGACATAACAACCAATATATTTTACCCATTCAGAAACTGATGTGAATCATGTGACTACTCTACTTCTTTTAGTTAAATATTATTTATTCTATACTGACTTGTAAAGGAAAAAACTTTAAAAGGTTTGATCACTTGTTACACATATAAGCTTTCAATTTACAAAATCATTTTTCCTTTTAATCATAGATATTCTATATGCTTGATAGATTGAGATGTTCCAAAAGTGTCATACTTTTAGTTGAAATAAATTGTAAACCACTGATATAAATACAAAGGTTCTTTACCTGCCAGACTAATTGAGGAAGTAAAAATTCTGGCCGAGGAATCCCTTTTGGTCTCTCTATGAATGCAATTCCTTTGTCTGTTTTCATATCATGCACTTTCACCCCTGCATCGCTAGCCCAAGCAAGGAGGTCTGTTCTCCATTTCATAGAATGGATTGGTCCTTCACCGTCACGCAAAACCTACAGGTAGGGATATGAGACAAAAACGATTATAACTCACTGGATCCATCATATTTATCATTTATCTGAAGGAAACCAAGTGTACCTTTTTGCCTCCTCCCCATGTCTTCTTTGTAAGCACAAGTACTTGCCCTGCTAAACCACCTGTGGCAAATCTTCTGTAGACCCGGGAATAATTAGGGTCTAAGGCAATTGCTTTCATGGGACGATGGTACTCAAACTTCGCTTTTTCGTCAGTGAAGAGGCTGCTTATTACCACTGTACCATCATCTGAACAGCTACCTATGTATTCACCATCTGCATCAAAACTGATGTCGTTGATAGTTGCCGTGTGAGCAGCAATTTCCTTTACCTACAAAACATATTGAGCGAATAGATGGCAAATGATGGATTTCAACAAGAACGTGGCATTTCTAGATATGGAAATTACATGGGATGACAGAGGCATCAGAACACATGCTTCACTTTATCACGTGTCATCTTTTGCCTCTATAATTTCCATAAACTGTTTTTTTAATGTACTGCTCAGCTATCTTAGCCTTTCTGACTTTAAAGTAGAATCAGTCACTTGTATAGCGAAATGACCATTACTAATAGTGCTATATGACATGAATTCATGCCATGATAAAGCTTGCATCATCCTCAGTTAATTCCAATATATGTTGTTGGCCGAAAGGGTTCAGTTGTTCAGAAGCTTTTCAGCAGACAGCTAAGCTTGAGCGTGATAGTAATCCAAGGTGTTGAGAATTTGAGATGAGTCACCAGAGGTAACCCCCTTACATTTTTGCGGATCATATTCCTCAACCTAACACTGTCCGTAAAATATCTACTGCAAAAGCTTTCGCCGGTTCCCAAAAATTCACATGTGTGACCGTCTCTTCAACAACAATCGGCTAGTAGTTTTGCAAAAATGAATCATTAGGACAATACTACAGGATCGTGCAAGTCAACAGCATGCCCTAAGATATCACCCAATGGTACGAGACTGGTTACCTGAGCACCCAAACACCACAATTCCGCGCGCGCCCAATCGCGAAGGTTACCTGGTTGCCCTGGAAGTCGAGGATGTGGAGGGTGCCGTTGTGGGTGCCCAGCGCGACCATGCGGTCGGCGACGGCGATGGCCGCGGCGGCGTCGGTGGAGAGGATCGCCGGCACGCTCCCGCCCAGCCGCTGGTACTTGAGCCGCGGCTCCTCCTCCACCTCATCCTCCTCACCGTCCTCCTCCTCCTCCTCCCGCTCGTTGTCCCCGCCGCTGCCTCCGCCCACGCCGTTCTCCTGCGGCGGGTGGCCGCGCCGCGCGGTGGACATCCTCGCCGCCGGCCGCCGCAGAGAAGATCACGAGATCCCTCCTCGCTCGGGGGCTTACGGGACAAAATTTTGGGAAAGCTCGGGGTGGCGCTCGTAAAGTGATGGCCTATGACTCGCTGGTGTTTGGAATTGTGTTCGTTTATCAATTTGTCGTTAAGTTGTACGGGTTGACGACGACGAGCCCGGTAAGTCGTTCGGGCTCGAGCCGGATTCGCACCTTCTGTCGGTCGGGTTCGGGTCGCAGTTTTTTTGTAAAGGGAAATGTTGGGTCGTAGCCTCGTGGATGAACGGAACGGCCTGTTTGCTCGACCGTACGTGTAGAGCGTATACACGTGGCCATTGGCCTCCCGTTCCTTCTAGTTGCTAGTAGCTCGATAACCAGCAGGATTAGATAGAAACCCAGCAATTAATTATGGCGATCCGTTGAGTCTAGCGCTGCTCGCATTATCGCAAAAAATAAGGTGGGGGCCTGAGGAAGCCATGTGTCTTATTTCATTCGTGCCATCTCTTACAAAAACTGGATACAGTAATTGGAAGAATGCATATTAGGGGTTGGCTGATCATGTTGGTGGTGCTAATAGTGCCCATAACAAGACTAGGTTGCATCTTGATGACTTTAAAAATCAAAAGCAAAATATCTCACATGTAACATCTAACGCTAGTCGTGAGTCCGAAGAATTATACAAAGTTCGTTTGACTTCTTCTCTAGAATGTACTCCCTCCGTCCCAAATTATAGGTCGTTTGACTTTTTTGACACTAAGTTTGACCGGCTCGTCTTATTCAAAAAATTTGTAAAAATTCAAAAAATTCCAACTCATACTTAAAGTATATTATATGCTAAACGAAATCATAGTAAAAATAAATAATAATTCCGAAATTTTTTGAATAAGACGAGCCGGTCAAACTTGGTGTCAAAAAAGTCAAACGAACTATAATTTGGAACAGAGGGAGTACAAAATTTCTTCTAATGTAAGGTTTAGCTTTTCGTGGCAATGATGAATCTGCCGGTTCTTTAAACAAGAAAAACTTTCTAGAGATGGTGGATTGGTATAAGGATAAGAATAAGGAAGTAAGGGATACTTATGATCGTGCTCCAAGAACTTGTATCATGATTGCTCCAAGTATTCAAAAGGATCTCGCGAGATGTTGTGCACAAGAGATCACAGATGTGATTCTTGGAGAGATTGGAGACGGACTATTCTCTATTCTTATTGATGAATCACGTGATATATCAATCAAAGAGCAAATGGCAGTAATAGTAAAGTAAATATTTCCATTGTCATTCTGTTTTTCATTCATTATATTTTGTATTGTCATTGTATTTTCCATTATCATTCTAACTTGAACTATTTTCATTCTAATGTAGGTATGTCAGCAAGCAAGGACAAGTTGTTGAGCGTTTTCTTGGTCTCAAACATATCTTCAAGACTACATCGGATGTATTGAAGGAAGCTCTTGTTGACCTTTTTGATCATCATGGGCTATCTATCTTAAGGCTTAGAGGACAAGGATACGACGGTGCTTCAAATATGAGAGGTCAATATAATGATTTGCAAAAAAAAAAATTTAGATGAAAATCCATATGCCTTCTACATTCACTGCTTTGCCCACCAATTGCAATTAGTGGTTGTGTTTGTTGCGAGTAGTGGTTGTTGCCAATCTATTCATGATTTTTTTTAGTACATCTTCTTAATTGTGACTACCACTAGCCCATCTTGTAAGAGGAGGGACGCATTAGTTGAAAAACACCATAAAGACATCTTGGATAGATTAGAGAGATGTGAAATTTTTACAGGAAGAGGTTTGCATCAAGAAAGTAGTCTTGCTAGACCGGGTGATACTAGATGGGGATCACATTACACAACCTTGGTTCGTTTGGAGACAATGTGGAACTCTGTGCTATAAATTCTTAGTATGGTTCATGAAGATGGGCGTGTGCCAACACAAGCAATGGATTTGATAGAAAAAATGAAAAGCTTTAAATTTGTGTTCATGTTAAAGCTAATGTTAAAATTGCTTGCCATCACAAATGAGTTGTCATTTGTCTTGCAAAGGAAGAACCTTAACATTGTCTCACGTCTATAATCACACAAATATTAATCACGGTACTAATTAATCAACGCATAATCAACATCATTGATCACCTATTCACCTTTTTCATTTTATTCCGCTAAGATATTAGTCCAAAATCAATCCACAAATATTACTTCATTACATGAATACACCGCGAGGTCGATTTTAGTATAGATATATTTTGTTTTATGTTTATTATAGATTTATTTTGTTCTTTATTTATTATAGATACGTTTTGTTTTCTGTAGATTTGCTTTGTTTTCTATAGATTTATTTTTTTGTTTTATTATAGATTTATTTTGTTTTTTAGATTTATTTTTGCCTTTTGTTTTTAGATTTATTTTGTTTCCTATTTTTTATAGATTTATTTTGTTTTTTGTTTATAATAGATTTATTTTGTTTTTATTTTATTATATTTATTATAAATTTGTTTTGTTTTTCCTTTTTTTAGATTTATTTATTTTGTACGTACGGCGACTGAGCTAGCTAGAAAATAAATTAGCGCGCGACACCGGCGAGCTGATCCATGTCTCGATTTGCTTCGAGGTACACAAGCAATCAGCGGGTGAGCTAGTCAGCTAGCTAGTGATTGGGCTTGATCTCCTTGATGATCCTTGCTAATTGCTTCTTCCTTTTCTAGCTAATTCGGGGGATTAATGGCGTAGCTTCTTCCCCAGTCATCACAGACCAGCGTGTTGCCAACACCGGATAGCACCACTGATCTGGTTGTTGGGAGCATTCTAGCACTCCATCTAAGCTACCATCACCCAACTAATTTGATTAGATTATTCAAGGCATCCAGCTGCATGCTTGATGCTCGTGTGAGGTGTAGTCCGGGTCCTAAAATTACTTGATTATTTCGTTAAAACTGAACTTTAGCTTGTTTAATGTATGTTTCATTAGCGACAATCATTTTTAAAAAATATTTAAAAGCTTAATAAATAGTGTTTTAGAATAAGATGTAGAAGGTTGTTGGATGCTCTAAGAGAAGATGTTAAAATAATAATTTAAACAAACAATAAGCCAAGAACCGTGTAAGCTACTAAACCAGAATCGGAAACCAAAGCGTTTAAACGGACGATAAATTAATTTAAACAAACAGTCTTGAAAGAACTGGCTAAACCAGTAAACCGGAATCGCGAATTCGCGATGCATGAAATTCGCACAAATTTAACGAGAATTTAGATGTGGGGTTCGGAATCCTCACGGAGTGGGCTCAGCTGCTGATCACAATCGCAGCGAAGCTTGGAGCGGCGACATCAACTCGAACGACAATGTGCTACCTGCCGCCTCATCTCCTCTCTCCCCTCGCGCTCCGTCGGCGCGTGCGGTTGGCGCTTCGCTTTCCACCCCTCGCCTCATCCTCCTCCCTTGCCTCGCACTCCTCGCCGATTTCACCCACGCGGGATCTGCAACCACCACATTCCGCATTCCCCCCGAGATCCAGATCGCAGCGAGGGCCGGGGCGGAGATCGAGGCCGGGATCGGGGGATCTAGCTGAGCTCGGTGATGAAGCGGAAGACGCGGAACTGGATCCGGCTGACGGTAGCGCTGGCGGTGGCGGCGGTGGTGCTGATCGGCGGCACGACGGCGCTGATCCTGGCGGCCGGGACGTGGAAGGTGAAGATGCAGGAGGCGCACGAGAAGGTGTGCAACAAGGGGTGGGAGTGCTCGGGGAGCAAGTACTGCTGCAACAACACCATCACCGACTTCTTCAAGGTGTACCAATTGGAGAACCTCTTCCCCAAGCTATGGCCTTGAGGGCCTCCCGATACGGTCTCTCTCCCGTCTCTCCCCCGATGACCTCCCCCAAACCCTAGCCCTGCCCCCGGCGGTGGCAGCCGGCCGCGCCTCTGCCGGCGGGCATCCCAGGCGTTGTGGCCGCTGGTGCCTCCTCCGTTGGCGCGGAGCTCATGTGGCGGCCCTCCCCTCCCTCTTCCTTCTTCATTGGGTAAACCCGGCCTCCAGCGGAGGCGCTCGGGGACGACGTGGAGAGTGCGCCGGCGGCGTGGGGAGGCGGCGAGCTCGGCTCGCCAGTGCGAGCTCAGCCCCTCCCCTCGGTTCCTTCTTCCAGCTTACGAACGAGAGGATGGGAAGAGAACATGGGAGAGAGGAGAGAGAGGTAGATGGGAGGGAGAGTCACGGGAGATGAGAGAGATTGGAGAGAGAGCCAGGCCACGGGCTCTACCGGCGACAGCCCCTTCCCCCAAGCTCACCTTTTCAGCTTTTCTCCTCGCCTCGTGTCACGTGCGCAGATAGGAGATCGATCTGGTCCTCCTCTCTGCTGCTGTTGCGCTCGAGATAACCGTTGGATGGATTTGAATGGTCAGGATTAGTTTAACGAGCCATCACTCATCACCACAAGGTGCTTTTTAGGAGTAGAGATTTATCATTTTTTACAAACTATTCGGTATAACATTTTATAATAATTTTTAAGATTGATTTTATTTAAAGATCCCAAAAAAATAATATTTTTTATCCTTTCCGCATCTCTTTTCAAAGGATCTCTACTAAATCGAACTAAACACTGCATAGTTTACCCCTTCGAACTCTTATGAAGGTATAGATCACCCCCTAAACTCTAATATTGGAAAAAAATACAACCCTTAACTATATAAATCGGATATGTCACCACACGAAAGTTTACAAAAAATATAAAATTATACGAGGAAAAGATGTTTCACACATAATTAAACCAGTTTGGACATAGGTCAAACTATTTTGGCAGTAGGTTCACAAGAAGAAACGTATACGCAAGACAAAGGCCATGTTTTTTTGAGCTAATCTAAACGGTTGAACAGCTGAATGGCTGAAATGAATGAAATTCGAGAGCTTGTCGAGGTAGTCTCAATATTCGGATCCATTTCGTTTGACTAGATTTTAAAGCGCTAGGACCTACCTTCAAAACAGCGAAAAAACAAATTGAAAAAACTGAAAAAATATGTCTTTTCAAAACGTAGATAAGTCATTAAGTTGTTAAGCCGTTAAGCTGAAAAGAACAGGGCCTAAGGCATCCATCATCTAATAGATATCTAATTGAACAAATATTACAAAGTTAAAAAAATAGAGCAAATATCTAATTGAACAAATATTACAAAGTTAAAAAAAATAGAGCAAATTTCAGAAAATCCCATGTTTGGGGGACATTGTATCACTTTGCCACATGTTTAAACTATTAGTGTCACATAACCACATGTCTTCGTTCTAATTAACAAAAAACCACACGTTGTAGAGATTTACCTGACACATGGGCACGTGGCATGGCATGGACACACCCATCAAGTCCAGCTAAGCAACGATTAAGAGCAGCAATTGTGTCTCCTCGTTCCTATTGTTGTGTGAGAACGCGTCTGTCGGTGTCTGGGAATCGCGCTCCTGAAGAGCAGCGGGTCCACGGACCGGTAGACGAATTTGTAGTTGGAGTGAAGCCCAATGACAACCCTTCTCAGCAGCCCAGGTGACAGTCGAGCCCACAGGAGCTCAGGTCGTGCAGTCTTCCCGGATTAAACCTGGTGCGACTTGGCGATCCGGGTACAGGTCCCTTGTACGGTGAAAAGAGAGAGGAGAGGGAGGAGAGAATACAAACCACGAAGACACGAAAGATTTACCCTGGTGCGACTTGGCGATCCGGGTACAGGTCCCTTGTACGGTGAAAAGAGAGAGGAGAGGGAGGAGAGAATACAAACCACGAAGACACGAAAGATTTACCCTGGTGCGACTTGGCGATCCGGGTACAGGTCCCTTGTACGGTGAAAAGAGAGAGGAGAGGGAGGAGAGAATACAAACCACGAAGACACGAAAGATTTACCCTGGTGCGACTTGGCGATCCGGGTACAGGTCCCTTGTACGGTGAAAAGAGAGAGGAGAGGGAGGAGAGAATACAAACCACGAAGACACGAAAGATTTACCCTGGTTTGAGCCCCCACTGCCGGGTAATAGCCCTACTCCAGCCTTGTTGATTATACGGTGGAAAACAGTATAAGAGGTGCCGAGACCGGGCTTGGAGGCACCGATCCCGAGCTTACAGAGGTGTCCAAGGACTACGGCTATTGCTAAGGAAGCTTCGGATGCTCGAGTGATTGCGCGGTGGAATCTGGGTCGGTCCATCTGAATCACTTGAGCCTGCTTGCCTCCTCCTTTTATAGGCACGACGGGTTGACCGGGGCTGATGCGGCGGGCCCCGTGCCGGTCTTTGCTTTAGTGGCGACGTTCTTGTCTCATTCTGAGGCTCTGTCTGGTCTCAAGTCTGTAGGGAGAAGCTGGTCAGGTTAGTACTGGAGACGTGCTTGTCTCGGAATGCCGATACAGGGAGAAACCTTTTTTAGGGAGAAAGCACTTTCCCTTTATCCCCAATATAGCATTGACTGGAACGAGCCAGCCTAGCGCCGCCTGTTGGGGGCGTCGCGTAGCGTAACAACCGTTCGCTGCCTGCCGAGGGGGGCAAACGACAAACCAAGCTGCCCGCGTGCTCTCCCACGGGCTGCGTGCTCCCGGGGACGCACAGTTCTCTCCAGTCAAGGCCGAAGAAAGTGTGGTGGGACGCGATGGTCGTCGCCACCTGCCCACGAACAGACGGACTATCCGCAGGACCATCTCCCGGGCTAAGGCTAGCCCGGAAGGTGCGCAACGCCTGCTAAGGCGTGGTTTTGACCTGGCGGGGAAGACCCTGGCGGGCTAGGCGCTCCCTCTAGTATGACCAGGGGCGGCCTTTTGGACCTTCTGTGTCTGTGGTGGGCCAGTACGAAATCGGCCCAAGGCCTATCTCAAGATAGGCCATTTATCAATCACCAACAGCGTCTCCTCGTTCTCCCCTGCGAGGCTGCTCGTTGTCATTCGTGCGGCTCTCGCACGCCTGCTCACCGTCGTCCTCTCAGGCACCTCGTCGTCCTCGTCCCGCCTAGCTCGTCTTCATCCTCCACCCTATCTGGATCGCTGTCCTCCTCGTCCAGCTAGCCTTGCCGTCCTTCTCGTCCCGGCTACGTGTACCCGTACCATCCATCTTCCCGATCTTCATGTTGAGAGGAGGACGACGAGGCGGCCAACAATGAGGAGTCGGCGCGTGCTACAGGACTGCGAATCAGGCAAGTTGGAGGACAACGACGTATCGGGCGGGTTGAAGGACAACGACGAGCTGGCCGGGAGGAGGACAACGATCTGGGTAGCCTGCAGGACGACGACGAGCTGGCCGGGAGGAGGATGGCTAGGGGCTCGGGAGGACGACGGCGATCCGAGCGAGAGACACACGGGGCGACGCACGAGCAGGCGCACGGGCGGAGAACTGAGGAGCCGATCCCTCAATTGCGGATGCCAGAGCAAGTGGCCCCCGGCTAAAAGGTGGAAGGAGGAGCGTCGACACAGAGGTTGGATGGAGATGGGGAAGGGCATTAGCGCAGAGTCGGACAAGTGGAAACCAGGCTGCCAACGAGGTGGAGAAGAAGGCGGTGACCAGAGTGAGCGCGCCGGCGACGGATGAAGTGGGCAGGAAGTCAAAAACGTTTTGATTGGGATTTAGGGTGTATTATATCTGGTTTGTACAGTCGAGGGTTGATTTTTGTTCAGTATTAGAATTCAGGGGTATTTTATACCTTCGTAAGAGTTTAAGGAGTAATCTATGCTTTTACGCTACAACGATTTTTGACTTAGCAAGCAGAGCTTCGTGGCCATGCTGGACCGCGCTGATCTGATACGCTAACATCCTCTGCCGTAATCGCCTATGTGTCCGTGTGTCAGTGTCGGGGAACAGGGGAAAAGAAAGAAATTTTCGCAAGTTGAGATTAATCTATGGCGCATGCATCAAACGTGGGCTACGTGTCCCTTTTTTTCTTTTTTGTTTCATATCCAAATTGCAATATCATGATCAAAAATAAATGAGCATAAATAGCATATACAGATTTATTGCTGCAACAAAATGAACTATTCATCTGAGATGCTTGCGACTTGAGTAAAGATAGAGAGAAATCGAACAGAGATGATGGACTTGAAAAAAACATGAACATTGATTTTTCATCCAAAGTTCAGTTTTTTTTTATCTCGAGTCATAAAAGGGCTATAATGTTGGTTGGTGATTGATGGTCATCATCCATCCCCATCAGAGTGATTTTCAGCTTTTGCCGCTCTTTATAATTGGTGTTTCAGTTTTTGCCACTCTGATGCACTGTCAGTGACTCAGATGGTCCCAAATGTCATATACAGGGGTGGTAAAAACCGAAATGTGAATTTTAAAGGGTGGCAAAAACTAAAAACTCCCACCCATCATCCACGGACGCTGATACGTACAGCAAAGAAAAATTACCGCCTCTGACATTGTCGATGTCTGGGAATCGCGCTCCTGAAGAGCCGCGGGTCCACGGACCGGCAGACGAATTTGTAGTTGGTGTGAGGCCCAACGACAACCCTTCTCAGCAGTCCGGGTAGCGGCCAAGCCTGCGGAAGGCTAGGGCCGCGCAGTCTTCCCGGACAAGGGCCTGGTGCGACTAGGTGATCCGGGTACGGATCCTTCGTACGGTGGGAAGGCAGAGAGGAACGATGCAAATCGTGGAGACACGAGTGATTTACCCTGGTTCGAGCCCCCACTGCCGGGTAATAGCTCTACTCCAGTCTTGTTGACTATATGGTGGAAAACAGTACAGAGGTGCTGGGATCGGACCTGGAGGCGCCGATCCCGAGCTTACAGCGGTGACAGCTAAAGGCTAAGGCTACTCGTGGAGGAAGCTTCGGATGCCAATGTTGCTTGTGCTTGGACCAGGTGGAATCGGATCAGGGATTCCGGGTGTTGAGTTGGCCGTGCTTTGCAATGTCCAGGAATCCTCCTTTTATAGACGCCGTGGGCCGCCCGAGGCTGATACGGCGGGCCCCGCGCTGGTCTTTGCTTTAGTGGCGAGGTTCTTGTCTCGTTCTAGGGTCCTGTCGAGTATCGAGCCTGCAGGGAGAAGCCGGTCGGGTTAGTACTGAACACGTGTTTGTCTTGACATGCCTGTTCAAAGGGGGAGAACTTCTTTAGAGGGAAAGCACTTTCCCTTTATCCCCAATATGGCCTTGACTGGACCGAGCCAGCTCTGCGCCACCCGTTGGGGGCGTCGCGTAGCGCAACAACCATCTGCCGCCTGCCAAAGAGGGCAAACGACAAGACGGACTGTCCGCGCGTACTCTCCCGGGCTGGGGGTCCCCAGAAGATACAGTGCGTTCCGGTCAAGTCCGGAGAAAGCATGGCGGGTCATGACAGCTGTCGCCACCTGCCCACGAGCGAGCGGATCACCCGAGGGACCTTCTTCCGGGCTACGGGATAGCCCGGAAGGGACACGGTGTCGCACGGGTTTGACCTAGTCAAGCCCGGAGACGCTGCAAACGAGTCAGGCGGCTTCGTTGGTACGGCCGAGGGAGCGGCCTGCCTGGTCCTCTGTTCGCGCCTTGGGTCGATACGGGATCGGCCTAAGGCCTGCTTCAAGGTGGGCCGTTTGCCAATCGCCAACAGACATGTGGACCCACCCTCTATGGGCCCACATGTCAAAGGGCGTATCCCTCTGCCCTACGACAGAGGATACGCTTCCCACCAACCATATGTTATCCAATGCTCCTTAGACCTATTCTCCCATTTATTGTATGTTGCACATCTCTAGACCTGCCGCCCACACCAACATCGATAATCAAGCGCACCACTTGCTAAAAAGATCATGCATGTAACCCTTTCCCTTCTATGTGGTTGGGTGCATCCCATCCCCACTAGGTCATTGCCCCATCCTATGCCTGTGGCCTCGCAACCCATACCACCAAGCTGACATGCAAAGGAATGGGGTGGGATGGGGCAATGGAGTAAAGGAGGCAACGTTGGCACCTCCATGTGGAGGGGAGGAGATAAATTTGGGCAACAACACCAAGGTAGGAGGTCTCGAGCAAGCTTATATTGTACTACTGTTTGATGCCACCACCTCAAGCACACCATCGTAGTCTTGAGGACGCATCTGTCATTGATGATGCAACTCATGACCTCCCACGCTTATCATAATTGTAATGAACATGAGTAGAAAGAGACTGAAGGGTAAAATGGAAAGGGTGGCACTAGCATCCAAGAGAAGCGCCAGGGTCGATGGAAAGAGAGAAGTGTTGAGACCTCTTGGGCCGCCTATATTTGCGCAACCAACTCCTGCCACACGCCATCAATCATCTTGAGCCAGGCTAGGAGTGCTCAAGTGTGTGGCAAGGGGTTGGCATGGACAGGAGAAGCAAATAAGCAGAGTGGCGTGGCCAATGCGCACAGCTGGGAAAGAAGGCTTGGAGATGAACGGTGGAAGTACACTTTAGGCTTGATCTCTTGTGCTTGCCACCGCCGCTTAAAACTTGCAAACTAGGCGAGGAAACTACCATCTTGTAGCGAGATGAGCTAAAGATGGCCCATTGCAAAGAGAAGGAGAGAGAGCAGAGAAAGTAGATAACAAAATAAGGCGAAGATAATAGAGTTAGCAAAGGAGCGAAGGTAGTTGTTTTGTTTGACTTGATTTTTTTTTTTAGCTTTCATATGTACCTTCAAGATGCAAAAAATAGCTTCAAAACCCAAAGAATTTATCCTTTTGAAATTGGAGATAAGAAAATGAGTAAATTAAACAAACCGTACATCCAAATTTTTTGCGAGATTATTTTTTCGCTTTTGCTTCCTTACGGGCGCATGCGTTCCGTCGCGAGCGTCGGCGCTCGCTGCTGCTCGCGTGACGCTCACTGCCACTCTCCGCCGTCGACGCCGCTGCTGCGCCACGCGATGTGGCCCGCTGCTGCGCGCCGACACCGCTGCTCACCGCTGCCCGCCGACGCCGCTGCTCTCCGCCGCTGACGCCGCTGTTGTGCCGCCGTTGTGGCCCACTGCTGCGCCGCCGACGCCGCTGTTGTGCCGCCGTTGTGGCCCGCTGCTGCGCCGCTGATGCCGTTGCTCACCGCCGCCCGCCGACAGCCCGTCGATCTATTCTTCTCTATCTCTCTAATTTTCTCGATTGGTAGTTTACAGAGTTTTTTTCACTTTTTTATACTTTTTTTCAGTACTTTTATACGGTGAAATTTCTATACAATCGTATTGAAAAAAGGATCGCCTGCACGAAACGCAAAACGCATGATCCTGCGTTCTAGTCGGTCCCAAAAACATTTATCAATAGCTTATTTTTATTTTCAAAATAAAAAACTTGCCCTTTCGAGTTCATTCTTTTTGTCTTGAAGATACTTCCCAAAGTTCTAAAAACACCCGCTGCAAGTAGTATCCAATTCTTGAGGACACTTTAGATTCTTGAAAAGCTTTTAAAGTTGAAGAGATATGGAAATAAGAAGATTAGAATAAAAAGACATGCCGTGGAGAACAAAGAAAGCAAGCTCGAGTCCGGTTGGAGCATAGGGTTGGAAACCGAGTATGTCAACATGGAGTAGGGGATGAAATTATGATTTGAATTGTGGATCTTGGGCCAGATGGAGTACTGGGGCTTGAAATTTCAAGATTTATTTTTTTAATGGAATTAAACTTAACCAAACAAGGCAGAACTTTATTAAAGATCAAACTAAACTAAAATAATAGTTCTATTTTTTTAATAGTAGTGCTCATGATAACAATTAGTAAATGTACATGGCACACACAAGTATGGTTAATCTCTATGTTCGCTACGACGCACGGTTACATCGATATAATACATTCTGAGATGTGTAATTGTATTGTATTGTATTGTAACTATCTATCTATCTATCTATCTATCTATCTATCTATTTATATAAAAGTAGTGTTAAACAGAGCTACCACATTAACCCTAAAATTCTAGAAATTCCCACGTTAATCGAAAAATAGTAGAATTTATCACATTAATCATAGGAAAAAAATCTACATCGTTGAATATGGATATTATTATGAAAATCTAGCGGGCAATATTAAGCTCTATAACAAACTACTGCAGCTGATTTATATATTAGAGATAAACTCTAAATCTAATCTGATATATTATTTATATCTTAACACAAATCTAGACGCAAATGCACCGGTCACCTTGCTCGTTATATTATAAAGAAGAGGAAAACGGAGCCACCATGTTAGTCCACACCACCAGATTATTTAAGTCGTTAGATCAACGGTGGGACCAGATTATAACGTCCTAGATCAAGCAAAGAAATTCTCACATAAATCAAGAAAAAGATAAAAGATCTATGCTGTTGTTTTTTATGGGGTCGGATAATAACGACTTATAAAAATATTAAAAATTTAGAATTAAATATTAAAGATGATATAATATGATTATTTTAGTCGTTCGATCAACGATGGGACACTAAAAATCAGATTAAATATTATAGATATAATATGATTATTCGATCAACGGTGGGACGAAATTATAACGGAATAGATTAGTCAAAGAAATTCTCACATAAATCAAGAAAAAAAGATCCATACGGCTTAGATTAAAAAAATAGAAATTCAGATTAAATACTAAAACTGATATAATATACTCCCTCCGTTCCAAATTATAGTTCACTGTTGACTTTTGGACACGCCTTTTGACCATTCGTCTTTTTCAAAAAATTAATGCAAACATGAAAAAATGTAAGTCATGCTTAAAGTATGTTTAATGATAAAACAAATCACAACAAAATAAATAATATTTACATATATTTTTTGAATAAGACGAATGATCAAATAGACTATACAAAAGTTAACAGTGAACTACAATTTGAAACGGAGCGAGTATTAGAGATAAACACTATCCTATCTGATATATGAGAGATAGAATATGAGTTAAAGATAAACTTTATATGCCAAAACAAATCTATCCGCGTAAACATGCGGACTACCTCGCTGTTTTATTTACGCCAGAGATCATACTACACGCTTAAGATACAAGGAATGAATTAATGATACACATATTGGTAGGAAGTCTATATGACGATCAGATCTTCCTGAGCATGATCGGCGCACCATGTTCCGGCTGCAATGTGGAGACGGGGAACGGCGCGTGCGCGTAGGACGGCGAGAGCCCAAACTGGAAGCGCTGCAGGATCATGGCGAGCCCCATCTTGGCCTCGAGCAGCGCGAAGTTCTGGCCAACGCAGATGCGCGGGCCCCAGCCGAAGGGGAAGAACGCCGGCGCGTCCCGGGACGCCTTGGAGATCCCTTCCGCGAACCTTTCCGGCCTGAACTCGTCGGCGTCCGGCCCCCAGATGACCCGGTCGTGGTGGATCACCACCACCGGCAGATACAGCCACACTCCGGGTGGGATCCTCACCCCTCCCACCTCCTGCTCCTTGTACGTCTGCCTCTGGAGCGCTATCACCGGCGGGTACAGCCTCAGAACCTCGTAGAGCACCATGGTGACCTATTCATGCACACGGATCGATCCAAAATTCCAAAGTGTACATTGTTTTAGGTCAAGACCCGAAATTTTCGTTTAGGGAACTTTCGTGGATAAATTATGTGTAGTATTTGAATCGGTACGAATAAATTTCATGTAAGATGATATAGAAATGTACTCACAACTTTCAACTGATTAATGCCGTCGAAGTGCGGGTGTTCCTTTCCGAAGACACGCAGGACCTCCTCCCTAACTCGGTCCTGCCACTCGGGATGCATGCTCAGCGCGACCATTGTCCAAGTGAGCAGCACGGCGGTTGTATCCATTCCTGCGAAGTAGAGCAGCTTCAGCTCCCCGATGATGTCCTCCATGGCCATCATCGGCTTGGAGCTGCCTCTTTCTTGGCTCTCTTTGGCGTTGGATCGCATCAGCAAGCCCAGCAGGTCGTCGTTGTCGGTGTGGCCGTTCTTCATGGCCATCTCCCTCTTTGTGATTATGCCTTTTAGGAGCGCCTCGGCCTCCCGCGCGTTCGCTTTCATCCTCCTGCATATTTTGGTCGGAAGGTAGCTGCATGCAGTACAAAATAGAGCATCAGAAGAAGCAAATAAAATAAAATAAACATGATACGTTGATAAAAATATCAATTCGAAAAAAGAAATTTTTCGGGGGTTAGTAATATGAGCTCACTTGTAACCAGGTATGTATGCGTCCATAGTTTCCATCTCTGGAGAAAGTTGGAATTGCTCCGACTGTATCTGAAAAATTCTTCTCCCTTCAGCTAAGTTGCTACCGAATGCTGCACGGGAGATGACGTCGCCGGTGAGGTTTCGGAACTCCGGCCAGACGTCGATCTCCTGCGCTTTGTCAGGCCCAATAAAATCCTCCCATCTACTCATCACCTCACTAGTACAGGTGGTAAAAGCCGGCAACATCACCTACAAATTAAATAAATAGTTATTTAGTCATTCTAAGTGCACTCAGAGTCTCATGCATTTCAACTAGTTACTTACTTCTAAACATGCTAAATTATATAGAGACGATTATAAAGTATAACCCTTCAAAATGCATCTCAACATATCATATATCTAGTAATCAATTTTTTTTGTCACCCGTTTCTATCTATGAGAGCATCTTTAGCAGGATCTCTATATTTCATTCTCTATATCCCTTCTCTAAATCACTATTCATTCCCTATATTTCCATCATCTCCAGCAGAGTCTCTATCCTCGAAAAGATATAGAGATTCTCTAGAGACTCTCTAAATATAGAGGCTCTGGGGAGAGCCTCTAAATTTAGAGACTGAGATAGAGACCCTGCTGGAACATTATAGAGGCTGAGGTTGTCCGCAATAGTATTTTAGGGAACGTTTTAGAGACCCTGCTAGAGATGCTCTTACAGAAAGGACATGACCTCTCATTGTTCGACTAAAAATGAAAAAAATTTCAGTCGATGTCTATTACTTACTCAATAACTAAATTTACATATAGTTTGATGCTGTAATAAAGGTGCAACAATCAAATGAATAATATATTTTAGTTGTTGCAAGTTCATTCAATAGAAAAAAGATATATAACAGGCAACCTATGAAACCAAAGGTATGTGTTAAAATAGTATATAAACTTGTTTGCTTAGTTGAATCATGCACTTTTAAAACATTAAACCATATGTAAATTTAGTTATTATTATTGTAAATGCGTTGACTAAAATTTCATATTTATTTTTAGGCGACTATATATAGAAGAGGATTCCGATCTAATCCATGCAATCAACGAGAATCAATAAAGATATTTTTCTCTCCACATCTCTATATTCTTTGTGTGTCTCCTATGATTGAAGCGCTGGATTATACCTAGTAGCAAGATTGCATAATAGTTTCAAAGAGAGAGATTATTTCTCATATAAGAAATGGCCTTGCTCTCGTCTCATTTATTACTCTTCATCTCAGCAATTTGTCCTATATATATGTATGTGATGCATATAGAAACGATGCACATCATCGCATACTTAAATTACCTTCAACTTCTCTAGATGGAAAGCAGGATTCATGATCTTTCGATGAACCACCCATTTCTCGCCCTCGTGGCTAGCCAGCCCATCAGACACCAGCTTGGTAATATTGGAAATAGAATTGGTTTTCTGAAAGTGCCCAAACTTGTCCGATAGGATTTCCCGGACAAGTTTAGGGTCGCTGAAGATGAGTCTTGGTGTTGGGCCAACCCAAACCATCGAAATTTTACCTGCATTTTCAGTTTTTCATGCGACAAATTTAGCTCATGTTCCAACCAGGATTAATCGACACACCTACATCATATGCATGTGTGTCGTGGCTTCGGGCTTTCAGCATAGCATGGATACCATGTTCCTTGATGGTTCTGTAGATGAGTGGATCCACACGAGCGGTGATGTCGTGTGACAGTGCCATGGGCTTGGAGCGGGCCGCCGCGAAGAGACGGTTCTCCTTCCTTAGATCGCCGTCTAGGCTACGGTATGCCGTACCGCGGATGCCCTGGGTCTGCAGGGCCCGGCCCATCCTCAGCGGGCTGAGCCAGGCCCACTCGAGCGCCCGCCAGGCCAACCACAGGGCCACCATGGCCCCGAGAACGTAGAGCAGCTCTAATAAAGCACTCGCCATATATTGCTTTGGATGATCAAGCAAGCTGTTGATTGATATATAGTGCTCACGACGAACGGCACCGTTATCAATTTATAGGAGCTAGGCTGCTTCCTCGCCCTGTCGCGCGCGTCGTCGATTTTTCTTTGGTTACATTATGAAGCTGCTTCCCATTACTGCTTGATCAATCGGATGGTTCCTCAGTCAATTGCAAGCTCCCCTGCGTCGTCGTAAGTTCCGTAGTAACATTCAAACAAGCATCTGTAGCGTGGAAGAGTAAGCATGTCTAACATTTTGCGTTCATTTTTCCATGATAGCAGATATAGCGCGTCTCTAAGGGCACCATCAACCTAGACCTAATACTTAGTTTGATTCAGCACACCTTTTCACTAATCATCTAAATTTTATGGGCAGCGCCAGCGTCCGGACGTCCGGACGGACGCCGTGCGCCGGACCAGCGGCGTCTGTCGGATCGTCCGGCTGCGCGCGCATCGAACCGCCACCGTGCCTCGTGCATGTGCATGTGCATGCGCATCGACTAGTTACGTACATGTGGTTGATTAAAATTTTGAATTAAACTTCTGATTTTTGTACAAATTCCAACAGTGTTCAAAATGCGTGGAATAAATTTCATAATTCTTCTCAAATAGAGAACAACCCATTTTAAATACTTTTCAAATTTTTTGATTTTTTTCACTTTTTCAGTTTTTTATGTGAAACTAGGAGAAGCATTTATGAAACTTACATCTATACTAGTGAAACTTGGTCGTGTGCTGATAAAACTTGGTCGTGTGCTGATGAAACCTAATGAAACTTGGATGAAACTTCGATGTAACCTGGTGAAACTTGGATGAAACCTGTTGAAACTTGAATTGACCTGATGAAACTTGAAGAAACTTGTATGAAACCTGTTGAAACTTGATGAAACTTGCATTAAACCTGATGAAACTTACAGTTTCGGCAAGTTTAACGAATATGAAAGCCAAGTTTCAGTAGGCGAAACCCAAGTTTCAGCAGATAAGTTTGAGGAGTTATATGGCATCTTATATCTTGTTTTGTTCGAAAAAATACGAGGAACACGTTGGCGCAAACGGTTTGTGGATTGGAGCACCCAGTAAAAAAATATGGCCATTCAAAAAAAATTTACTATGGGGCCCGCTGTATACCGGCACAGTGCGTTGCATGCACCTTTCCCGCGCGTGCGCGGGAGTCCGGATGCACCGGACTCCCGGCTCAAAGCCTTTCCGAAATTTTATTCTCTCTTATATATTATTTAGTACAGTAATGTGTCGACCTAACTTAGACCTCATTGGTGATGCTAGATCTGCCTCACTTCTCCATCATCTATGATCCTCTAAAAAGAAGTCAAAGTTGGTTGCAAGACATTTTAAATTTCGTGTCATCTATCTAATATATACATAAAGTAAAGTTGAAACGAGCCACCACATTAATATTAAAATATTAGAAATTTTCATATAAATCCTAGAGTAAAAAAGATCTACATTGCCCATTATTGTAGGACCAAATTCATAATTGCAACAAAAATTTTAAAAAATAAAATTAAAAATAATGAATAACAGTCCTCACTAGGAGAGTTCATAGGTAAAAGTGGAAATTTAGAAAAAAAATATAAATAAGAGTATATTGTTAGATTAAGGGTTTGTTCTTATCAGCTTATCTGACTTATTTGTCTATTTACTTATTTTCGTTTAAATTAAAACAAAATTTTAAATTTTTTTTCTATCTCAAAAAATTGTCTAAAAGCTTTAAAATACAAGTTGAACGAAGTGGACCGAACTTTCGAGACTATCTTGAGAAGATAAGTCAAATAAGGTAAACCGAGGAAAACAGGGCTAAAATAAAAAGGTTCATTGCCGCTACAGTAAGAAAAAATAACCACGTAAATTTAAAATAAAAAATGGAGTAAAAAATAAGAGTCCACGTTTTACATTAAAAATTGACGAATGTGTGAAACATCGTGCTTGTTTATTATAGGGCAGTGTCTTACAGAAAATTTCCGCGTAACGAAAACAACGTGGGGGAAGGGAATCACGTCTTTGTAGGTATGCCAATTCGTCGAAGACTATTTGGGTATGAACTTTGTGATGTAGTGGATTTATCTGTAGCCTTCATTTTAAGGCGTGTTGCATGGTAGGGTGTTCCCTTGTATTTGTGTCTACCTTGTAGTCGAATAAAGCAAAATCAATTGAGAAAATATTACGATGAGTTCGCAGATAAGTTTGCATAGTTTGATGGTTTGAAAAGTCTCTTGTTGGCTTTGTTAGCCTTATTCGTGAAGTAAAACATGGAGGAGAGAAAAGTAGCACGTTGAACAAATTAAAGTCTTACGAACACATCACGTGTAACCAACAAATCGCCCTTTCATTTTCCATGTATGACAGTTCCAAATGAAGGAATTGAAAACACATGCACTCGTTCAGGAGTTTCATCTCTCTGACTGTTGTTCTACAAGTTCGCAACGTTGGAAAATACTCGCACGATCTGATTAGGCGATCGTTGACGTTTTAAAGACGATCAAAGATTAGGCACAAACCTCTGGATGAAAGGTGCTGTAGGGTAGGGAGGACACCCACACTCCCTACGACGAGAAGGGCAGGGCCCGCCTCGGAATCTTTCGGGCACTAGAAGAACTAACAATTTTTCATAATTTCAGAGCATATCAAGGGCATAGAAACTTTTGCATTGCATTTCTATGATGTTTTGATAATGTATTTCATTATAATTCGGACATTTGATTTAGGGATAAGAAATTGGATGCTTGTTTCAAGCATAGTCAATTTATTCCAAACAAACATAACGTACTGACTAAACATACACAATGCACTACTTAGATATCAGTTATGTCTGTTGGAGCATGATGGTAATATGTTCGACCAGTGTTGAAACTTATCGGAAGAACTGTTGAAAAACGACAAAAGAACTTATGGAACATGGCCAAAAAGTTGATGAAACATGACAAAGTATGATTAGCCAGTGTTGGACATACCAAAAAAAAAAAAAATGGGATATACCAAAAGAACTGACAGAACATGTCAAAAACTGATCAAAACTTCGTGTTCCACAATAATTCATCCATCCCATACAAAGTAAGATGTTCCGCAACAAAAAAAACATGTTTAAAGAAGCAAACATGAATATTCCATGTGTGTGTGTGTAGAGATTTGTGTGTGTGTGTAGAGATTTAGATTTCAACCAACTCGATAGCTGGGTTGAACTCGGGTCGGGTCAAATTTGGGTTTACCCCGACTTGACCTGCCCAGACCCAACCCATATATGTTTGGGTTCAGGTAGGCTCTAGGGTTTCTATAGTGTTTTCAGTTTGGGTTGTCACAAGTTCAAGTCCATTGGGTACCAGACTAGGTCCGGTGAGCGTGTGAGTGTGTGTTAGCGGAGTGGGTCTATTGTCACCGGACTAGCATGGTTGGGTGTTCACCAAACTTGGTTCGATGGTATGTCGAGCTTGTTGTTTGGGGTAGGGGACTAGTGAGGTGTGTAGTCACTAAAATGAGCCTAGTGGTGAGTCTAGTGGTTGTTTGTCTTTGCTGTAGTGCTGCACTAGACTGGGTCCGATGGTTACCAGACTAGGTCCGGTGAAGCTATAACGGCTATTTGAAAAAATTTCTTATGTATGTGTCAGCGCACTGTTTAAATTGCATAATTTACATGTAAAATTGTTCTAAATTTAATGTCTTTGTATGCTTTTTTTTAATGGAGCGTAAACGTAGTACTACTACTAATCTAATAATATTAAATTTGCTAGTACACTATAGTATAATGTCAATCATGAAACAACAATTTACATTTTTTTTTAGCTTTTTTACGCGTACTTGAATCTTGAATTATTAAGGCTTTCTGTTTAGAATATTGATAATATCAATAATTATGTATTTTATGGCCTATTATTCCGAGAATGCCTATTAGCTGATGGTTGGTGGTATTTGTGGTGATGCTTGTGGGTAATAATTAGTGTTGATTTCTGATTTTTTTCAGCCACTAAAGACCATTTGATTGTGTATTAAATGTTGTGCTAATTCTTTGAGCTAAACAACAACCAAGTAACTTGTCTCAAAAAAAAAAGCAAGTAACTTAGATGTTTTATAGTTGTTGTATAAAGTTGTGCCTGCCATTTTATAGGTTTAATTGGATATATGCCACTCCTCAATATCAAAATTTGATTGCAAGTGCAAAAAATGCCACTCCAAGGGCATATATTACATCCATGAACTGACACCGATAGTGAATATCATTACTGGTTTTTTAACCTGAAAGGACAACCCCGGTTATCACTGCCACTAAATTACTACCAGTTTAGAATCCGACAATACAACCAATTTCGTGCCTACAGTGATGTGGTGTTCTATGGTAGTAACAAGGAAAGACATCATAAATCGCATCAGGAGTCATCACTAGAAAATTTTAATTTTTTTCATAATTTCATTAGCATATCAAGGGTCTAGAAACTTTGCATTGATTTCTCTTATATGATGTTTGAAAATGGGTATTTTGTATCATTACTCATTGCAAATATATGAAGTTTTCTAGGATTCATTGTGCATACTCATGTCCATACTCTCTAGGATTCATTGTGCCCCCAACATTTATTCAAAAAAAGTTCAAAGGAATGTTTATCACCAATCCATTTAGCAAAATTTGTCATATACCTGTCCCTAGTTCTATGCTCAGCTCAATGCCTAATCGTTTGAGTATACATCAGTTGTGGACAACATACGTTTAAACAAAGAAAACGGTGAAAATTCAGAGTATGAAAAGTGAAAATTCAGAGTGTGAAAAATGACATGCGAGCATGCTTTCTCCATGAAACAAATTGAGGTTCGCACATACCACACAAGGACCAAGATATAGCGCATCGGCTAAAGCTTGTTTCTGTTGATTAGCAAAATCGAGGCTACAGGTGACATGCTTCCCGGCATGAAAAATTATTCCTAAAACCTTCTTGACATCGATTTCAGAAAATGGAGGCAAATATCCTTCTCTCACCTTAATTGAACATGTATCACAGCTGATTCGAGCCAGTAACTAGATCCGTCGCGCCATGGTGGAGGGCGCCCACTGCCTCCCGCTCCCGTGCTACCGCAGCCGCCGATGGAGAAGGAGAGGGCCGCCCCTGCCGCCTGGAGAAGGGGGCGTCGTGGTGGGAGGAAGGGGCGCCGGCTGCCGGGGATATCGCCGCGCCATGGTTGAGGGAGCTGGGGGAGGCGCCGCCGCGCTAGGCCGACGACGGAGACGCGCTGGAGAAACGGGGAGGCCGAGGATGCTCAAAAGTGACGGGGTCCACCTCCCGCCGCCCGGACCGCCCCGCCACTGGATCGCCTCCGCCCGGACCGCCGCCGCCGCCGTCCCCCCGCCGCCCGGACCGCCCAACCACTGAATATCACTGGGGGCGGCGCCGCCGCGCTTGCCTGGGAGTGGTGGACACCGCCTCGCTAGAGATCTGGGGAAGGCCGGGGATGCCCCAAAAGTGATGGGGACTGGGTATGGAGGAACGCAATTAATGGATCCCTACAATTAATCTCTTTGATTGCAGATATTTAAAGCTAAATGGGTATAGGAGCTGAGAAATCCAATAAGCAAATGCAGTATTCGAATTCCATCAAACAGTAATCAACGGTGGATGAAGAGGGAGCCTAGGCTCCATGGAGCCTTATGTAATAATCCTATATATATATATAAAACTATTGAAATCTGTAAGCCTTTTGAACCAAGGCACTACCGAATCAAAGCCCTTATTTTTAGCTCATGTCCATGAGTCACCATTGATGCTAACATGAAGTGTTAAAGTTGCCTGAGTCTGATCTGCGCCCCGTATTGCGGCTGCATATTGGACACCCGGCACGGCGCATGCGTGTAAGACGGTGAGAGCTCAAACAAGAAGTTCTGCAAGATCATGCTCAATCCCATCTTGGCCTCCAATAGCGCAAAGTTCTGACCAACACACATCTTCGGCCCCCAACCGAATGGAAAGAATGCCGGTGAGTCCTTGGACGCACTGGAGATGCCATCCACGAACCTCTTTGGCTTGAACTCGTCGGCATCTTCTCCCCATATATCTGGATCATGGTGAATGCACACGATCGACAACGAAAATGCAACGCCCTGTGGATACGTGACACCTCCAAGCGTCGCCTCTTTATACGCCTCCCGGGCAATTCGAAGGATAGGTGGGTACAACCTGAGAACCTCATGTAATATCATAGTCACCTGCAACAAAGGACAAACTAGAGCTAGTTAGAGTTGAAAGTAGATACAACTAAAATTGCACGTCCTTTGATGCTGTACTCACAACTTTCAACTGACTTATGCCCTCGTTGTTGGGCAGGTCCTTTCTGAAAATGCGCAGAACCTCCTCCCTTGCACGGTCCTGCCACTCGGGGTGAATGCTTAGCACGACCATTGTCCACGTCAGCAGCACCGCAGTTGTCTCCATACCTGCGAAGTAGAACAGTTTCAGCTCCTCGATTATGTCCTTTTTGGTCATCATTGGCTTGGAGCTTCCACTCTCTTCGCTTTCTTTGATGTTAGACTCCATCATCACGCCTAGAAGATCATCATTGTCAGCACGGCCATCCTTCATCGCCCTCTCCCTCTTTGTGATTATGCCTTTCAGAAGCGCTTCTACCTCACGGGCATTTCTTTTCATCCTTCTATTAAGCTTTGTTGGTAGGAACCTGCAAAATAAAATGGGCTTTAGATAATGGAAATATTCTGGCCTCCCCGTTCGTAGATGTATACGGCCTAAAATAAAATGGGCTGGTTGTAGATATATAGATAAATTTGCAGATTATGTGGAAATCGATATCTTTCATATTTGCTACAGTACTAGGCGGCGTTTTGGCACACCAAGCAAGTAGCGGAACACAGTTCATATATTCTAATGAACTTGGCAGCGAGGCTGGATAGTCTGAAAATATGAGCTCACCTGTAACCTGGGATATACACGAAGTTTGCCATCTCTACAGCATTTTGTGCCTGCTCTGACTGCAACTGGAAGATCCTTCTGCCTTCACTGAAGCTGCTGCCGAACGCTGCACGGGAGATGATGTCACCGGTGAGATTTTGGAACTCCGGCCAGACGTCGATCTCCTGCACACCGTCAGACCCCACAGAACTCTCCCATCTCTGCATCAGCTCATTGGAACAGGCAGTAAAGGCCGGCAGCATCCTCTGCAAAATCAATACATCAGCACTTAGGACAGTTTACAAACCTATCACCTTCCTCTTTGCGGAGATATAAGCCTCTGAATTGAGAAATTAGAAGGACGTAAAAGATTGGGAATGACCTTGAGCTTCTCAACAGTGAAGAAAAAAACAGGGGAGAAGAAGAAAGAAAGAGGGGCTGACAGGGCGGACCCACATGGCGGTGAGACCACGGCGCGCTGGCGAGGGAGACGACAGCGGCGAGCTGGGCCGACGCGGCAGCTGCGGACGCGGGCTGGCACAGCCGCGGCCCAACCAGAGGAAATAGGGGCGACGGGGAAAGAAAAAGGGAGAAAGGAAACTGGGCCGGCTTGGGCCGAGGAGAGAATAAAATATTTAAATTTTTCCTGATTTCCAAAGACACTTTATTTTCAAATAACCTTTTTAAATATGCTAATACTTAGGAAATTATAATTTGATTCCCCAACATTCCAAAATAATTCAAAAAGAGATTTGGCTTAATGAAATATAATACATGCATTAAGCAACTTATTACATTTTTCCACCAAGGATGCATGCTTGAAAAGGTTTAAATCAATTCCAATTTAAATACAATGCATGCATTGATGATGATGCCATGGTGCAATGAAAAATGATTTAACATTTTTAAATCATGCATTTAAGAAATTATTAACGTGCCAAATTGATTTTTAAAATTTGGGATGTTACAATGCATCCTTCAGACTTGTAAACCCTGGTCAGTGGAGTGGACCTTGTCTTATTGCCAAACAGGGTGGCACTCCACCTGATTGATTGCTGGTGGCATAACCTTTGCCTGAATCGAATATTTTTTCCATTGCTTTCCATGTAGCAGCGATGTCATGCTTCAGGATGTTTAAATGTCTATATTTGAGTTTCATGTCCCGTGTCATGTGAGATTTGAGTGCAATAGCAATGACCTTTTTATTTCAGTTCTGGAAGTTCATTTCAGTCATAGAAATTCATTTCAGTTCTGCACTAGAGCTCTCTACTTCTAGAGAAGTTACAAGTCTGTAGAAATTCATTTTAGTTAAGACCAAAAGCAATTGAAGAGGGCAAAGGGTACCACCTGAATTAACCAAACAACATTCTCATTGCACAATTCGTTATTCATTCACTATCGAACTCGCCATCTGATCCCACTCACTTTTCTTTCCCCAATAAATAGATATTCTATACTCAGCCATCTGATGAAGCCATGAAGGTTATTGGTGTCATTAGCCAGAGTAATATACAAAAACAATTGCTAAATCCAATTGCTAAATCCATAAGTTATCATTACGTGTGCATGATATATCTTCCACGGACATATATAATTGGATATATCTCAGCTTTATATGCAAAAGTACAGGTGAATATGCCTTACTGCAACTATTCAAAAGGAAGACACGGTGATTTTCGAGAAAACTACTTAATCAGCTTAGCTTAGTTTAATGGAATGGAAATCGACTTCTGTCAGGTGGTTGCAGAGTTTAAGTGCTCCAAGAAGTTTCAAAACATCGAGGATGGGAATTGAGAAACAGCATGTTCCTTTTTGAACTTCAACATTTTATATTCAGCAAATGCATTTATATTCTCCCAGGAAGATGAATGGCAGTGAAGTTGCTGAAAATGCAGTGTCTGCAACAAACAACGAAACAAAAAGTATGACAGCCATACCACAATTATGTTTCTTTCTTCAGATAAAAAAACATATCTACTGAGTTGAGAGGCAGAGTTTGCAGTGACAATGCAACGAACTAAATTTCGCTCCATTACCACACCGAATTTACAAGCAATCGGTGTATCATTTCATTCACATACAAATGTAAACCATGCAAACTGAATTCTCATGCAAAAGGTGGCGTGGGGGCGCCGAGCAGCAGGTCGCTGGGCGGCAGAGGATGCCCGGCGGCGTGCCATCGCCGGGCGACGGAGGATGGCCCGACGGGGGCTTGGGGGTGCTGGGCAGCGGAGGACAACCCATCGGCCTGCGGACGGCGGACGACGACCTGACTGGCGGCGGAGGACCCCTCTCCTCCTCGGTGTGGCAGAGGTGTCAAAGGAGCCGCGAAACCCTAGTCGCCGGCGCCGTCGGTCGTCGTATCGAGGTGGGAAGTGAGGGGAATTTGGAGCTGAGCCGCTGCGTTAGCCAGGAGCCGGAGCAGATTGATCGAGGACGAGGAGTCCCATCACAAGCTGCCGTGCGATCAACCTCCCGGACATGTGTTGGCGGATGGGATCGGGTATGCAAAGCTCTGAGTTTGCATCCCGTATCCACCAAATTTTTTTCCCCTACGACTCGGGGTGAATGCTTAGCACAACCATTGTCCACGTCAGTAGCACTGCAATTGTTTCCATTCCTGCGAAGTAGAACAGCTTCAGCTCCTCGATTATGTCCTTTTTGGTCATCATTGGCTTGGAGCTTCCACTCTCTTCGCTTTCTTTGATGTTAGACTCCATCATCACGCCTAGAAGATCATCATTGTCAGCACGGCCATCCTTCATCGCCCTCTCCCTCTTTGTGATTATGCCTTTCAGAAGCGCTTCTACCTCACGGGCATTTCTTTTCATCCTTCTATTAAGCTTTGTTGGTAGGAACCTGCAAAATAAAATGGGCTTTAGATAATGGAAATATTCTGGCCTCCCCGTTCTTAGATGTATACGGCCTAAAATAAAATGGGCTGGTTGTAGATATATAGATAAATTTGCAGATTATGTGGAAATCAATATCTTTCAGATTTGCTACAGTACTAGGCGGCGTTTTCGCACACCAAGCAAGTAGCGGAACACAGTTCATATTCTAATGAACTTGGCAGCGAGGTTGGATAGTCTGAAAATATGAGATCACCTGTAACCTGGGATATACACGAAGTTTGCCATCTCTACAGCATTTTGTGCCTGCTCTGACTGCAATTGGAAGATCCTTCTGCCTTCACTGAAGCTGCTGCCGAACGCTGCACGGGAGATGACGTCACCGGTGAGATTTTGGAACTCCGGGCAGACGTCGATCTCCTGCACACTGTTAGACCCCACAGAACTCTCCCATCTCTGCATTAGCTCATTGGAACAGGCAGTAAAGGCCGGCAGCATCCTCTGCAAAATCAATACATCAGCACTTAAGACAGTTTACAAACCTATCACCTTCCTCTTTGCAGAGATATAAGCCTCTGAATTGAGAAATTAGAAGGACGTAAGAGATTTGGAATGACCTTGAGCTTCTCAACATGGAAGGCATGGTTGATTATCCTCCGGTGAGCTACCCATTTCTCGCATTGAAGGGACAACAGCCCGTTGGCCAAGATCTTCTCAATCCTAAGGATGGACCTGTGCTTCCCAAACTGCCCATGCTTGTTTGATAAGATTTCACGGCACAGTTTGGGGTCATTCACGATCACCCTTGCGTCCGGACCGAACCAGGTCACAGCAACTTTACCTGCCATTTTCGACGGCCTCTCAGTTTCTCATGTAGTTAACGCACGAAACCGACTAGAGATCAAAGCTGCTCGGAAGAATTGGTCGTAGCGAGTTGCAGTACCGTGTTCCTTGATGACGCCGTAGTTGAAGGGGACCACGCGGGGAGCAACGGCGTGCGACGACGGTGACATGGGCTCGGAGCAGGCCACCGCACCGAGCCGCGCGAAGTCCTTTATGTCGCCGGCCGGGATGCGGTACGCCGTCCCGTGGAGGCCCTGGGCACGGAGAGCCCGGCCCAGCCTGCGCGGGCCGAGCCATGTCTGCACGAGAACCCGCCAGGCAAACCACAGAGCCGTCAGGGCTCCGAGCGCGCAGAGGCCGAGCAGGCTCCATGGAGGCACCACTGACTCGTCGTCAATCGCCATGGCTGCTTGCGTGCTTGCTGTTATAACCCTAGAAGGTTTATAGGCCAAAAGCCCACATCAAACCCTAGGGGTATTATAGGCGAAACTGAATTTATGCTAGGCTATATATATGAACCCCATTGTACACAAAAGAGTGATTATCAATAAAGATCATTGTGCCTGGCTTTATCTCTCTCTAGATCTGTCTCCTGTCCATTGTGATTGTATCTCTGTGTGTGTGTGTGACGACCGATTTACAACACGTTATCAGCACGAACTGCTCTCAGGTTTGTGATCATCGGTATGTCGCCACGCATCAGATCTGTTATTTCTGGTCTAGTAGATCGTCGTTCTTGATTTCAATCTATTATTTTTTTTTCTTAATTGCTAGTAGATTGTTTTCATGGCCTATAGCCAAACCTCGCGCCGGTCGCGCTCGCGCGGCTATACGAAGTTATTACGACCCGCCTGGCCCACAACGCCGCGCCACACGTGCCGCACCCGCCACCCCGTGCTGGCCGCCGCACCGCGCCGCCACGCTGTTGCGCCGCCGCTGGCCGCGCCCCGCCGCGTCCTGGCCGCGCTGCGCGCCTGCCTGGCCACTGTGCCGCCGCCACCTGGGGCTAGGAAAAACCTAGCGCCTAGGGATGGCTGGGGCGGGTGGGCCGGCCAGGCCAGTGGGCCAGTTTGGCCTAGTTCGGCTGTGGGAGGGGAAGAGTGAAATAAATAGGGGGCCAGCTGGGCCGACCATTTTCTTGGGCCTTCGTGGCTAGAATTTAAATTAACAGGGCTTAATATTTATCTTTTTTCTAAATCAATTATTAAATCCCGTCGATTTAATATTTGTATAAGGCTGTTTAGGCCCTGATTAATTAAATATTGATTCACTTTATTTGCTTTGTTTTGTTTAAAAGCCTGTAGCCTTTTAATTTTGCAAAATTAATTGTGAATTGTTTATTCGCCTTTATGCAATGTATCCTGTTTAGACCCGTTGTCTTATTTAATATTGCAAATTGGTGAATAATTTCCCGCGCCACTGTGCACCGGCCACGTCCTGCGTCGTACGTGGCCGTGCCCGACGGCACCGCGCTGGCCCCACGCCTCGGCCTCGTTGCACGCGCCGCGCCCCGAAGGCGTCGCCCCGTTACGCCGCGTTGTGGGCCGCAGCCTCGAAGGCTGTCCGTTGCGCAGCTGCGCCGCGGGTTGCCGCCCCTTCGGCAGTTGTGCCGCAGGCCGCCGCCCCGTCGGCGGCCTTGCCCCCCGCGCCGCTCCGCGCGATGTTGCCTTGTTTCGCACCGTTGTCGTGTCGCGCCTGCAGTCGCCGCTGCGCATGTAGTGCGTCGCTCCCGCTGTCGTTGTGACCCGGACCACGGTCGCGCCCCGAAGGCTTGGTCACTGTCGTCCTCTGCGCCCTGCGTCGCCATGATAGTCGCGCCCGTAGCGTGGCTGTGCCACTGCCGGCCCCGTGCCGCACGGCTTTGCCGTTACCCCGCGTCGTGATGCCTGCCTTGGTGCCGTCGTCCCGTAGACGCAGTCACGCCACTGCCGGGTTCGGCTCTGCCACCCCGTAGGCGTCGCTGTCCTCGTCGGTACTATTTTGGATGGACCCGGTGATCCATCCTGAGATGATGCCTGGAAACTATGTTTCAGTCCCCGAAGGACACATTATTTGCACGAGTGGTTCTCGTTGCATATTCCCCTTATAGTACTTACAATTTCAGGTAACCACCGAAATCCTCTCCTTAAGATTTGGATTCTAGTATTTGAGCTTACATAATATGCAAAATCTTAGACCTAGCCCACCTTTGGAAGCCACATATTAATGGGTATTTTCTAGCAAAGAGTCGTTATTGTTTTTCTGCATTGTTATAATTATAATATGGCCAGTAGACCAGAAATAATTAGCAGAAACTCATAAAAATGCTAGAAACTTTGTAGACACCATTATGTTTTTTATGGCTTGTTTTTCCTGCCACTGTATGTTTGGAGTATAATTTATTAACCTACAGTCCCTAAATTATTAGAAACTCCTTACATCGCTTGGAAATTCATGGGAAATTTAATGACTCCTGTAGAGTTTTGGTTTTGCTCATGCTGAGTAGTTTACATCTTTTGCTTAATTATTTTGCATTAGATGGTTATTTCCATTATGCCATATGGTCTGAGTTGTTCTATTTCTAGCTTCTCTCCTGTAGTAGAGTCAATTATCTGAGTAAATACTAAATAGAACATGATGCCTGAAGCATATGCCTTACCTGTCGTAAGCAATCTTGCATGGAATAAAATCAGATTAATGTATGCCAAAATTAGATATATAGTTATATTTGCCTTGGTGAAGAGTGTTTCTATTCAACACCGTCTCAAGTGCATAGATGTCCTGAAGACATGAATTGTGGGAATATGTCCTGTAGACATGAATAGTTGGCATATGTCCTGGAGACAAATGTTTTCACTTATTTGCACTAAAATTTTTTTTCTGCTCATATGTCCATTCCCAAAGAACTAACTTAACCTAGACCAGAAGTCTACAGTCCTCCTCCGGGGTGGTGTTACCAACCGGTTGTTTAAAGTATTTAAAGTGTAACCTGAAGTTACAAAATATTTATTGGTTTCACGACAACACAATTGATACTCCTGTTGCAATATTGTTATAAAGTGATTTAAGCAGATGCCTGTAGCACATGCTATCACCTGTAAGTTTTCGGTTGACGTGAAAAGGGGGAGAGAATTGGGCCTTATGTATGTAAAGGCAAGATTATGCACCAGAAGTGCGAACGGATAGGTTGGTGATTGTAAATTGTGTTAAATTTAAAATATTTGGCTCCGACGGACGTGAGCGATCCGACGTGCGCATGCAAATTATGACCAGTAGTCATATTAGTTTTGCAATTGCATTATGACTGGAAGTCACATTGGTTTGCCTGAAGCAGAATAATCCCAAATATCGTTACTAGCGCCTGAAGTTGCTACAACATGCCTGAAGCCATGCGTTTTTGAAATATAATTGCACTTCCGTAATGTTATTGTCACATGAAGTTGACTATTATTTAGCGTACATATAGCATTTATTGTGTTCCTGTAGAACAGTAAAGTTTCAATGCAAATTATTGATATTGTCGCATTTATATTAAACTTGAAGTTTAATTAGATATATGGTATGAGTAATTGGGCAATAGTAAAGAAGCTAGACTTTGCAACCCACAATTTGTTGGATGATCAGTGACTCCGCACGGGTGCGCCGCCCTAGTAGGGCGTGCGGCAACGTAGCACGTGCATGCCACCTAGCGCAGGCAGATGATAGCCCAGAGCAAGCGTGTGGCAAATAAAATATAAGTCTAAACTCACTGCATATATTGTTAACCTCCAATGGTAACGCGTGGAATCAAAATATTTTCCAAATATTATCACCACCAAGCATACACTTGTGAGCTCCCACTTGTAGTTGGGGAATTTGGACCTGTTGTTCCATTAATCTTGTGCTCATGAAAGGGGATTGTGTAAGTATGCTGTAATAAAAATCGGATCTCGGCATTGGGGGGAGAAATGCCCATATTTCGTGTTAAATGCCTACGAGATCTTAATTTTTAGATTCACGCACTAGTTAATGCTCCTATACGCTAATAGCGAGGAGTGCTCCTGTTCGCTAGAAGCGAGGAGACTACCAGATATTTAAAGGAGTTGAAAATCATTTACCTGTAGTAAATGAGTCGCTAAGAGTGGAATACCTCGGGTTGAATAGTATATCCACCTTTGCGAAAATTGACTTGTTGAGTCTTGGCCTAAAGTCTGCGGGGACGCCTGCGGGTTTTAGATTCAATGACACTCGTCAAACAATTGCTCATCACTCTTGAAATTACCATGATGGTAATGAGCCTCCTGGAGAGGATCATCCTGAAGATGAATACCCAGCAAGTTAATGTGCGCATGTTATAGTGCTGGGAATGCGGGACGACCAAGAATTATCGTTTTGGAAAATAGCGAAATTCTGGTTAATATTGGAAAGTGCTCATTTATGAGACATGAAGAGAAAATTGTCGACACATTTTGTTCCTCTTAAGTTGCTATAATAAGGATCCTGAACTAAGTCCATGGCATGGCGCCTGTAGCGCCTGTATCGGGTTATATGACAAGCAACTGAGGATGAACCATGAGGTTATTCGAAGTTTGAGAGCCAGTTGCTCTAACTTTGGGTCATCACAAATAATGAGGTGGTGAAAACTCTGGTTCAAAGGTCTCTGAAGTGATTTGTACTCTCCCATGTGTAATAAGTGTTCCGTTAAATAGTAACTCTGGCAGATGATATAAATAAATATGCAGTTGTTGAATTGTGAAAATCCTTATTGAGATCCCAATAGGACTCATTATTCCTTGTGATACAAGATGGCAAAATTGCGACACATTAATAAATCTCATACCTGATAATCTTTTCCAGAAATAAGGTTTCTTTCCTAAAGAAAAATGAGTTTCCTGAAGAAACATAGGCATTTCCTTGAAGGAAGATTAATTACCGGTCAATATTTGATTTACACCAATGGTCCGATAGTGGACGATGACCCATTGATACCGGATACTGGAGGTTCGCCACATGAGCACTAGTTTTGTGCATCTCCTGTCAGTAGTTGGGAGAGTGGTGGTGTTCTTTATTACCCTGAAGTTATAATATAAATTGGTGATAAAGGCAAATTGATTGATTCCCTAAATGCCAAAGTAAGACTGGTTATTGTGGTACAATCATATGTGTAAGACCTGCTGAATAGGCTAATTGACTGTGTTGAGCCACTTGAGAATAATTGCAATATTTAGACCCAGTTGGTCTGATAGGTTGTATCTAGAAGATATACAATGTTGCAATCAACTTTACCCACATGTTAGTGTGATCCCCTAAAGTGGAATATACGTCTTTAAACCTAAGACAATGTGAGGTTATAGAACTTGAAGTTCCTTGCCTCTGTAAGCACTTAGTGCGGCAGCAATCAGAAGTTTGGACCGGCACTAAATTGTCTTTAGGGACTTGCTTGATATGCAAGGCCTCGGGTTGCCTGTTAACCGAGGACCATGTTGGGTTATATGGATGCGGGATTCATGTGTAATCCGCATATCGCTAAATCTCATATTATCCTAATGGATAAATATTTTGTATTGCAGAAGTGGATAGTGGTACTTGATGAGTAAGCTATATTGTTTTCAAATTATTTTGTTCACACTTTTCAGAAGCATTGTGTAATGGATGTCTGGAAGACATCGAACGTCGGAAGGCATCAGGGATGTCGTCTTGAGGGGAAGCATGAGTTAAATATTGATTCGGTTCATATGAAATCCTGTAGGTTTCACTTTGTCTAACCTAGTAGGTTGACATGACGATTAATTAAAGTATTTTACCACATCACAAAATAGATCCAGAAGATTTATAACGCAGAGGTCCAGTAGACCGTATTGATCCTGAAGATCAGACCCTTAAGGTTTTATATTGTACTCTTTTTCCCTTATATGAGCTTTTCCCATTGGGTTTTCTCATAGCAAGGTTTTTAACGAGGCAATATTGCCATACAGCATGCATGTGCAATGTACTCTTTTCTCCAATCCTTTTTTTCCACTGGTTTTTGGATGGAGTTTTTGATGAGGCATTGTCATATCGCGGTTTAGCCCAAGGGGAGTGTTATAACCCTAGGAGGTTTATGGGCCAGAAGCCCACATCAAACCCTAGGGGTATTATGGGCGAAACCGAATGTAGGCTAAGCTATATATATGAACCCCATTATACACGAAAGAGTGATTATCAATAAAGATCATTGTGCCTAGCTTTGTCTCTCTCTAGATCTGTCTCCTGTCCATTGTGATTGTATCTGTGTGTGTGTGACGACCGATTTACAACACTTGCGACATCACGAGGATCTCGCCGTGGGGAAGGACTGGCCCGTGCCCATCACACAGGTGTCGTGTCCACGTGTCGTTGTCCGTTGTCCGTGTCAGGTCTGCGCATCACATCGTGGACGCGTAGGTAGACATACCGACTTTTGTGGTGTTTGTTTGACCGATTGCTCGCTTGTCTAGTGATTTCAAGTAATAAACTACTCTCTCCGGGCATATAAATTTTTAGCATGGTTTTCAAATTATAACTTTAACTGTTAATTTCTTTCAAAATATGTTATTAGAAACTACAAAACTAACATCACATCAATTTACTTTAAAATATGGATATAAATATATTACATGCATATACTAAAATATTTAAATTTTTTACTTAATTATTAGTTAAAAATGTCAAACATTGACTTTTGAAAAAACATACACACCCTATATTTTGGAATGGAGGGAGCCGAATGTTTTATTTTCTATACTAAATGTTTATTATTATTTTTTTTAAACCAGCGTCCCAAATCAAATGTTGCTTCTGTAAGGCGCTCGTGTGACCATGCTAAAACATGATATAGAGCATCCATAAACCTACCGATAAAACATGATGAAATATTGGCAACATTTGCTGTCCAATCACGAAAATGGTGCACGCGTGAAATCAAATTAGCTGTGGCCATCCGATTAAGATTAACGACTTACAGCAGGGTAGGGCAATTTTGCAGTTTCGTGGCTGCAACCAGTTCTAGGGGGCGACGAAATTTTTTGGAAACCCCCCTCTCTCTGCTGGCGACCTTTTTGACTCTTAGTGCAAATGTGCAATTCATGGTTAGGTGCAGATTTTTTTTTGTTCAACCATCAGCTGATCCGAGGTGTGGAGGTTAGATGCTAGAGCACGAGTTAGTGGGAAGAGGGAGTACGCTGAGAGAGAGGGTTGCTCTGGATCTGAGAGGTCCGTGGATGGAATATGTGGAGAGAGAGGCCTCGTACATTTTAGCTTAGACAGCTTAGTGGAGAGAAAGATGAGTGTTAGAAAAGATGCGCAAAATAGGGAACGAGTGAGATGAGTTTTTTTATTTGAAAATCCTTGTAGGAAAAAACCACATAGCTTATAAAGACGAACCCATTATAGGAGGAGAGATTATATTTTTTCGCCTTTGTCCGTAGGACTACAGGGGTGTATTTATAAGCTAGGACTAAGAGTCCGTATAGAATAATAAATCAAGGTGAGATCAGCTATAGCATGTAGATTCCAACTTGAAAATGATCCTTCGGATTAGACTCCAACAAACTTTGCCTTGGGACAAATTTGGATCATACTTTAACAACCTTCACCTTGAGCTAAATTTCTCATATAGCAAAAACAGATTGTAGTCTTCCTCAGACCATAATTCCAACGAAGAATCCTTGTGTGATAAAGTTTATTGGACCAATCCTTGAAGCCAAATTGAGCAAACTACAAAGATCCACATAGCTATCAACCAAGCAGACGAAGAAATCTGGATTTTCAACAATTCACATTCACAACACCAGTAAAGTCGGAGTATATGCAATGATCTCCCAAAATGAATTGCTTAATCATAAATGACATTAGTAATAATCATCCCTTGCAATGCAGAAAAAACTTTATCGAAGAACTCATCTCATGAAATGTTAACATGCTCCACCCGAAATACAAAACTTGACCACAAAAACACTCACCAAAGAGCAACTTGCATATGTGGCCACCACACATCTCAGCATTGCCAACAAAAGATTACTTAAATTCCATGACATGGCTATAACTTCTAATGTCTCGATTCGATGTGGGGTCTGTGTGGCCCTTATGATTTGTTGTGGTGGAATAGTATCACTTTGCTAGTCTAGAGAGATATCTAGCAGCATATAATGCCAGTTGGAGATAATCTTTCTAGGAGAAGTGAGAGCAAAAGCTCAAAAGTGATGCTATGCATGCGTGGGTCAGTCCCATAGGTGGGGTGGGTTCTAAATGATTTGAGTCAGGGTGTTACTAACAAAGAAGAAAACAACCGATACTAACCGTGACCCATATGAGTGAGGCACTTTGGTGGTGACAGTTTTAGGGATTTTCTCAAAATTAAACGCCACAAAATTTCCCATTGGCTGGGGCAGCTTATGGCTTCCGGTTTGCTTTTCATATTCAAATAATCCTAAAACCGTTTCAAAATGTGGAGGTGTATAGATCGGCTTCTACAGCTTTCATACTGCTCCGCTCAACCTATAAATTGTTACGAGTCGGTGCACGTCTGCTTGACAATCCGGAGCTAAAGCTGCGTTGAACTGAAAAGGATACATGACTACTTCAAGAAAGCAATTTTCCTGTAACATACCAAGGTACAAGGGTGTAGAAACTTTGCATAACAAATTATGAGTTGTCTCTATCAGTTTTTATAACATATATGCCTATGATGGTATTATAATTCATATCCCACTGCCTATTTAGAAAGCCATCCACAAAACATATACTAACGGTGTAGTATAAATATTAATATGATAGCGTAAAAAATGGAATTTAATTTCAACCGGTAGTTTAAAAGGAATGGACCGTCCGTATTTACTAATGTGTATCATAATTTTTTTAAAAAAAATTATTAGTTATTTCTACCGATAATTAACTATTGAGATTTATGAACTTTTCAAACCAAAGTAGCTCACTGGTACTGAATCAAAGCCCCTATTTTGGATATCTAGTTAATTACAACTATAAACAATCAGCATCTTCTAGGACCACACCTCCCTAACATCTTCCAATAATGTTAAAGTTTCCTGAGTTTAATCTGAGCCCCATGTTTTGGCTGCAAAGTGGACACCCGGCAAGGTGCATGCGTGTAAGATGGCGAGAGCTCGAACAAGAAGTGTTGCAGGATCATGCTCAGTGTCATCTTGGCCTCCAGCAATGCGAAGTTCTGACCCACACAGAACTTTGGCCCCCAACCGAATGGGAAGAACGCCGGCACGTCCTTCGACGCCTTGGAGATGCCCTCTGAAAACCTCTCTGGCCTGAAGTCGTCGGCATCTTCTCCCCATACATCTGGATCATGGTGAATGCACGCGATTGGCAACAAAAATGAGACGCCGGGCGGATACCTGACACCTCCAAGCTCAGTCTCTTTGTACGCCTCTCGGCCAAGCAATGTGACAGGCGGGTACAGCCTAAGAACCTCATGTAATATCATTGTCACCTGCAGCGGAAGAGAAGTTTGAGCAAATTAGAGTTCAAGGTAAGCAAGAGTTGCATTGTTTTAGATAATAGAATAAATTTTAGCCTCTACATCGCCGTGAGATGTACACAACCAAGTAAGTAATTGCATATTGGAGATGATTGGCTAGGAGAGATAAATACATACAGATGAAAAATGTTTTAGTTGAAACATCTGTCTTGTGTTGGGCAATTTAATTAGCTTTGTTGTAACGATGTTGCTTTTAACAAACGTTAAAATACAATTTTTTACTTTACTGGATATGATATTGGGCGTTATTCTAGAAGTAGCGTGCCAAATAAGAAATCAACAAGACGTGTCAATGACAGGAGCATAATATTGAAAATTTTAATAATCATGGGTGGAGATTTAATAACATGATCAATTAAGACTGATTTATTCTTTTATTTTGTTGATGCTCTAATTCAGCTACAAAATGAATTTCAATAACTTCTATGGCCGTATACATCATGTGATATAGAGGCCGGATTTATTTCTAGCGCACGACTTTTCCTCGCAGCCGTTGATTTCTCTGGCTTCGTGTTTTTACAGAATCCCCTTCTTCCTCTTCCTCCCTTCCGCACATCCTATCTCCATTGAGCTAGCCGCCCCTGCCACTAGATACCACCACTCCGGCCGTGAGCGAGTCACGCGCCGGCGGGGTCGGTAGTCGCTGGCATGTGGCACCTGGCTCGATGAGGAGGGAGGGTGGAAGGGAGGTTGTGGTTGGGGGATCCGATTGCTTTTGTTTGAGATTTTAGGGGTTTTTTTAATAAAAGATCAAGTAAGATGGGTGAGGGCTTGATGTGGATCTTTGTGTGCGACCAACAACTTAGATAACCTGGATCTTCGTAGAGGAAGGGAAACGGTTTTATGTTATTTCTATTACTATAAAAAATATGTATATGCACGGATATTGTACTTACTACTTTTAGCTGACTTATGCCCTCGTAGTCCGGCTGGTTCTTTCCAAAGACATGCAAAACCTCTTCCCTGGCATGGTCCTGCCACTCGGGGTGGATGCTTAGCACAACCATTGTCCATGTGAGCAGCACCGCGGTTGTCTCCATTCCTGCGAAGTAGAATAGCTTTAGCTCCTCGATTATGTCCTCTTTGGTCATCATTGGCTTGGAGCTTCCACTTTCATGGCTTTCTTTGACGTTGAACTCCATCATCACGCCTAGTAGATCGTTGTCATTGGCATGGCCATCCGACATCGCCCTCTCGCGCTTTGTGATTATGCCATTTAGAAGCCCCTCGACCTCACGGGCATTTCTCCTCATCCTTCTTTTGAGCTGCGTTGGTAGGAAACTGCACAATACAAAAAAAACAAGCGACATGTAATCACCTCAATTTTAAACTAATGTTAGTAGTTTGTATGATCTAAACGGATAATATTTTCTTTTGCATGAGTAACAACCAATCAATGTGAGCTTTGTGATAGTTCTCTAGGAGAAAGTACTCCAACGGTTCATAAAAACTTATCGTAGAGCATTGATACGGTTTTCAAAATGCAACTTTGTTCATCCATTGCCATTGTAATTTATTTTAAAAATCTTAAAAATTCATATATTATGAATCTATATGTATGATTTACATGTGCCCAATTCAAATAGTTTGCAAGGTTTATGTTACGATTTTTTATCGCCACGCAAGATCAACGTGACATCGGAGGTACGATATTTGGTAATGTTGTTTAGCATCGCTACCTACATTTATGGGGCTCTGATCATGGGTGTTTCTCCCTAGTCAGCATGAGCACGCAAGACCACTTGAGTCGTAGCCACAAGCTGGCCGATAACCCCTGCGCGTCTAGCGCTACAGCTAGGCCGTCTTGACCGGTTACACTAGGGGTGCCTCCTTATTTATAGCGAAGATCAAAATACAAGTTTGACCATGGTACAACCCTCTCTTGCCAATTACAACTCGGAATCCACGTAACCCAATTTATACATGTATTCGACACAAATTCTAACAATTTGTATATGATAAAGTTTTAAAATTTTGACTTAGGAGAAGTCTAAAACGTCATGATTTGGTGAACTAGAGGGAGTAGTAAAGTAATATAGTTTTATAATTTCCTAAACTAGGACTAAGTCCATTTTAGATACCTAAATTGTCACTTAGGTCCAAAAAACCTCATAAAATATGATTTGGTCTATTGTTCATACAGGAAGTTGCAAAATTGAGTCAAAACATACAACAAGATTGTTTCCCCTAGTGGTTTTGCTGACGTCGTTGCCACGTGGTTACAGTCACATCAGCAAAACAACCCCAAAGTGGCTGCCACGTCAGCAAAACAAGTAGACGAAACCACCTTGTATTGTGTTTTGACCCAGTTTTACTTGTTTAGGTATGAAAAGTAGATCAAATAATAGTTTACAGGTTTTTTTAGCATTCGTGATACTTCAGTTGCCTAAAACAGGACTTATTCCCCTTAACTATATAAGTACGTGTACAACCGTGCATGTTTTATCATTAAATTGAACCAAACTGACAATAATCTCACAAGTCACATATATATCTGATTTGCTACAATACTAGGCATATTGTGATAGAAGTCGGTGGCAACTGGTAGGGATGAAAATGGAGCGGATAATATCCGGACCGTATTCGTATTTGACATCCGTATTTTAGAAAATAGGAGAAAATTTAAATATCCGACGGAAACGAAGCGGATTCGGATAATTATATGGATAGAGGAGGTCGGATACGAAGTGGATATGATATATGTGACATCCGACGGATACGGAGCGGATTCAGATATCAAGATAAAAATAGAAAACGGATACTTATCCGGATAGTTGCCCAAATGAATCACCCTCCAGCCTAGCAGGCCCATCTGGCCTTGCACGGTTGCACCCACGTCCCAGTCCCAGGCTCCCCTACCTGCAGCCACCACTCTGACCCAGTGCTACTGCTAGGGTTAGCTTCGGCCATCACCACACCACCACTGGCCGCCGGCCGTCGTCTCGCCTCCATCCCACCGCCGCCCCGCGGCATCATCATCCCGGCCGCCAACCTCCCTGCAACCGCCGGCTCCTCCATCCCTTCCGTCGCCTCGCCTACATTTTTCGCCTACCCGCCTCCATCTGCAGCCACCCCGCCTCCATCGGCCTCCTCCTGCCCTCCATCTCGTCATCGCCCCACTGACCTCCATCCCGCGTCGTCGCCCCGCCTCCATCCGCCGCCTCCTGCCCTCTTCCATATCGCCGCCCAACTGACCTCCATCCCGCACCGCGCCGCCGCTGCCTTTATCCCGCGCCGCTCCGCCTCCATCCCGTCAGCCACTGGCCGCCGCCTCCCCTCCACCCCGTACCGCCATCCCTCCTGCATCCCACCACCGCCCCTCCTCCATCTCTCCTCCATCCCTCTAGCTCCTTCGGTCCTTCCTCTCTGCTCTACAGCAGTGGTGCTCTTGGCCTCTCACAGTGGTTGAAGATTGAACAACGGTCATTCCCCTAGTATCGTGTTGTCTTTTGCGTTGAACGGTTTATACGACTGTTAGTCTATGTGTTGAGGCTACGTAGTATCCTATGTTTGTGATTGTGGACTATGGATTTTAATCTTCTAAGTTGAGACTTGTGTTTGTGCTTGTGGAGCATGAATTTTAATTTAATATGCATGTTTGTGGACTATTTACTTTTCTTCTATGTTAAGACGATAAAACTTATGTTTGTGCACAACCTTGTGCCGTTGTACGGTTGCGTTTATGTTTAAAAATTGTATGTTAATCATAGATTTATTTCTTGCGTTTTACAGGGTAATATCCGACTACATATTTGTTTTTGTTTTCGGTTAATATCCGACTCCCGTATGTATCTGTTTCATTAGTATTCGAATCCGATTTACTATTCGACCCATTTTGAGATTATCCGAATCCAAATCCAAATCCGAAGAAAAAATATGGAAGGATACGGTAGAGACATTATCCGTCCGTATCCATCCCTAGGTACCAACTGGCAAGGATGCATTGTGTGAAAAATGAGCTTACCTGTAACCTGGGATATACATGACAGTTGCCATCTTTACAGCATTTTGTGCCTGCTCTGATTGCAACTGGAAGATCCTTCTCCCTTCATGGAAGCTGCTCCCGAATGCCGCGCGGGAGATGACATCACCCGTGAGATTCTGGAACTCCAGCCAGACATCCATCTCCTGCAAACCATCTGAACCCACGGAGGCCTCCCATCTACCTATCAGTACCATTGAATTTGATGCTTTTGGTTTTTCTATCAAGGATCGTCACACTCGGAGAGAACTCCTCAGATCCAGTAGCTATGGGGATCTTTATCCATTTCCTGGATCATCCTCTACAGCAGTTCCAGCGGCCTACTCTGCTTCAACCACGACATCTGCTGCTTTGTGGCATCAACGGCTCGGTCATCCCGGCTCCCACACATTGTCCCGTCTTCTTTCCGATTCATTCATTTCTTGTACTCGTTCTCACCGTCCTTCCACTTGCACTGCATGTCAACTAGGACGACATGTGCGTTTGCCTTTTTCTTCCTCGCAATCTGTCACGTATTTCCCTTTTCAAATAATTCATTGTGACCTCTGGACGTCACCAATTGTAAGCTTCACTGGTTACAAATTTTATTTAATTATTGTTGATGATCTCACTCATTACACTTGGGTCTTCCCCTTGCGCCACAAATCAGATTGTTTCTCTGTGTTACGTGACTTCTACTTTCTCATTTTAAATCAGTTTCACCTCTCTATTCAATGTGTCCAATGCGACAATGGCCGTGAATTCGACAACCACGCCCTGCGCTTGTTTCTGACTTCTCATGGCGTCACTTATCGTTTTTCTTGCCCGTATACCTCCTCTCAAAATGGCAAAGCCGAGCGTGGCATCCGCACTGTGAATGACATCATGCGAACCCTGTTGTTTCACGCCCATATGCCTGTTACATTCTGGGTAGAAGCTCTCCATGCAGCATGTTATCTTCTCAATCGCCGTCCTTGCAAGCCACTCCAACTTCTAACACCGTACCAAGCCTTGTTTGGTGAGCCTCCTGATTATTCTCATCTACGCGTTTTCGGATGCCTCTGCTATCCCCATCTCTCTGCTACCACCAATCATAAGCTTTCTCCTCGATCTACACCATGCGTTTTCCTTGGTTATCCTCTTGAACACAAAGGATATCGCTGTTTAGCACTAGATTCTCGAAAAATCTTTATATCTCGTCATGTCATCTTCGATGAGAATGTTTTTCCTCTAGCCACTGATCCGGCCACACGCTCCTCAACTTCTTCTTCCAAGCTTGCCACCAATCAGTCCGCGACCTACTGGGATCATGTGCCAGCCCGACCTGTGCCATCTACTTCTGCATCTGCTTCAATTGTGCCTGCTGCCTCTCCTGCACAATCACCCCCACCAACGCCATCATCTCTTCCTTCTACGCCAACCAGTGCTCCTCTCGCACCTGACCCAGCTCCTGCTCATCTCTCTCTGCCTTCAGGACATCCCATGCAAACTCGTGCAAAGTCTGGAATTGTTGTTCCTAAACGCCACTTCAACCTTACTAGTTCTGCCATTTCCCCAATTCCCACCTCTTACAAACAGGCTCTCAAGGAACCCAATTGGTATAACGCCATGCTAGATGAATATAACGCCTTGATGAAGAACAATACTTGGTCTCTTGTGCCTTGTCCTGCAGGTGTCAATGTGGTTACCGGCAAATGGATTTTTCGGCATAAATTCAATCCAGATGGGTCTCTCTCCCGCTACAAGGCCCGTTGGGTTGTCCGTGGTTTTTCTCAACAGCCAGGGGTGGACTACGATGAAACTTTCAGCCCTGTCATCAAACCTCCTACCATCCGTACTGTCTTGAGTATTGCTACCACCTTCTCCTGGCCCATACATCAATTAGATGTCAAAAACGCCTTCCTCCATGGTCACCTTTCTGAGACTGTTTACTGTCAGCAACCTTCTGGATTTGTTGATAGTGCTCACCCATCTTCAGTTTGCAAGCTCAACAAATCCCTGTACGGCCTCAAACAAGCACCCCGTACATGGTTCTTACGCTTTGCTAAATTCCTTTCCTCTGTTGGTTTCCAGCCTTCCAAATCCGATTCATCCCTTTTCATTCTACACAGCAGCCATGGAACAGCATATCTCCTCCTTTATGTTGACGATATCATTCTCACAGCCAGCTCCACCTCTCTCTTGAGTTCGCTGATCAATCAGCTGCGCCGAGAATTCTCTATGACAGATCTTGGTCCACTATCACATTTTCTAGGCATCAATGTTCAGTCCACCTCCAATGGAATTTTTCTATCCCAAACTCAATATGCACTCGAGCTTCTTGATCGTGCAAACATGAGTTCCTGCAATCCTTGCACCACTCCGATAGACACTAAATCAAAACTCTCAGCTTCGGTTGGCTCCCCTGTCTCCAATCCCACTGAATACCGAAGCATTGCTGGTGCCTTACAATACCTCACTCTTACTAGACCAGACATAAGCTATTCTGTTCAGCAATGCTGCCTATTCATGCATGATCCAAGAGAACCACATTTTCACCTTCTCAAACGCATCCTCCGTTATGTTCGTGGCACTATACACCATGGTCTGCATCTCACTCGCTCCACCAATCAGCATATTGTTGCCTATTCCGATGCAGATTGGGCCGGGTGTCCTGACACCAGGCGTTCTACTTCTGGATTTTGTGTGTTCTACGGTGATAATCTAGTTTCTTGGTCCTCAAAGCGACAAGCAACAGTGTCTCGTTCAAGTGCAGAAGCAGAATACCGCGGCGTTGCTAATGCTGTTGCTGAAAGTTGCTGGCTCCGGCAATTATTGTGTGAACTTCATCATCCTCCTGATCGAGCTACGATTGTTTATTGTGACAATGTCAGTGCTACCTACCTTTCATCCAATCCAGTGCAACATCAAAGAACAAAGCATGTGGAGATTGATCTTCATTTTGTCAGAGATAAGGTTTCACTTGGTGAGGTGAAGGTACTTCATGTTCCATCAGCTCTCCAATTTGCAGACATATTCACCAAGGGTTTGCCGGTCAGCATCTTTGCTGAATTCAGATCCAGCCTGCACATTCAACCACGCACAGGCTGAGGGGGGCTGTTAGACTTATTGTTAGCATCGTGACTTGTTTGTTATCTGCTTCCCGATTCCTGTGGATAGACGTTTGCTAGACGCTGCACGATCTCTGTACCAGCGTGAGTGTAGGCTTGTTCTGTTAGTTACTGCAGCGCATTTCTCTCTACTGCTCTTGTATTTGTACTGCCTATATATAGGCCTTGATCGTATCAATAACAAGCTGAATCATTAGCAAAAGCTTTCAATCCAAAGCCCACACAGGTGTCGTGTCCACGTGTCGTTGTCCGTTGCCCGTGTCAGTTCTGCCCATCACATCGTGGACGCGGAGGCAGACATACCGACTTTTGTGCAGTTTGTTTGACCGTTTTCTCGCTTGTCTAGTGATTTCAGGTTAATAAACTACTCCCTTTGTACCAAAATATAGCGCATATAATTTTTTGACATGGTTTTCAAATTATAACTTTAACCGTTATTTTTTTTTCAAAATATGTCATTAGAAACTACAAAACTAACATCATATCAATTTACTTTTCAATATGGATCTAAACATATTGCATGCATATACTAAAAGGGACTGACTGGCTGGCAGGCGCCTGCCATTTCAACTTTCGTGCAGGCGCCTGCACGATTTGTGAATTAGCAGGCGATTTCTGTGTACCGTGCAAGCATCGGTCAAAAAACCGTAGTACTGATGTATATTGTGTACTATTCACTGTGGCACTATGCACTGCTTACTGTGCAACGACGACCTGCATGAACACATAACAAAAACAAAAACAAATTTGTACTAAACAAATAACAAAATAATATAAGTGAATGAGTCCTTAATAAAAACAAAAAACAAAATGAATCTATGCTAAACAAAAAACAAAGAAATCTAAAAAAAGAAAACAAAAAAATTCCACTGGACAAAAGATAATAAATCTACTCAACGTCACAAAAAATCCAATAAAAAATAATAATAATTCCATAATTTAAAGGGTTTTTTACATCCATGCCATTATAAAGTTACCTATATTCAGAACTGCCATTATTTAGTGCATATTGTTTAAAATGCCATTATTTCTGCAATCTAACCTCAGCACCACCATTGTGAACGATTTTGAGGAATTTCTGGAATATACAAAATCAAAATACGGTTGGAAATACGTCTTACAAGTAGGGCCCGCATGTCATACACACATCTCCTTCTACCTCATCTTCTTCCCCAACTCCAGCTCCTCCTCCTCCCTTCTTCCTCCTCCCTCGTCTCCCCTAACTCCGGTGTCATCTTCTTCCCCAACTCCAGCTTCTCCTCCTCCCTTCTTCTTCCTCCCTCATCTCCCCTAACTCCGGTGAGATCTCCACGACGAGGATAGCTCTGGCCACGAGCTCTCCGGCAGCGAGCTCCAGCATGCGGCGGCTTAGCGGCGCAAGGGCGGCGGCGCGCGCAGGCGGCGACGAGCGAGGTGGCGAGGCGCGTGGGGAGCAGCTCCAGCGGACGAGCGGCGGCAGCGGCGCGAACTCCGGAGGTGAAAATTCCACATACCTCCCCTCCCGTAATAACTTCGTATAGCATACATTATACGAAGTTATACGAGGGAATGACCTTGAGCTTCTCAACATGGAAGGCATGGTTGATTATCCTCCGGTGAGCTACCCATTTCTCGCCTTGAAGGGACAACAGCCCGTTGGCCAAGATCTTCTCAATCCTAAGGATGGACCTGTGCTTCCCAAACTGCCCATGCTTGTTTGATAAGATTTCACGGCACAGTTTGGGGTCATTCACGATCACCCTTGCGTCCGGACCGAACCAGGTCACAGCAACTTTACCTGCCATTTTCGACGGCCTCTCAGTTTCTCATGTATAGGCCTGCTAATGGTTTCACATCCAATCCATCCCCAAACCAGCCCATCGTGTTGTATCCCACTTCCTCCAACCAAACCAATCCACTCTGCAGTCTTAATAACACCAACCCAGATCAATCCATTAGATATAAAACCCCAACCCAAACCAACTCATTAGATTTAACCCACTTTTCAACCCGTTTGAAACCATTTGGCAAACCATTTGAACCCATCAGCTATACATGCACGTACTTGTCCCTGTTCGGAGAGCTACTGAGCGAGCCAATTAAAAGTGCTACCAAGCGAGCGATTAAGGTTAATCTGACCAATTAAGAAGAGGAAGATGCGAGCTACTGAGCGAGCCATTCAAAAATTATTATGACTACCTAATTAATCAGCCTAATCAATTGCTTAATCTGACCAATTAAGAAGAGGAAGAGGTGGGATTAATCTCTAAGAAACAAAAACCAACAGATCATTATCGCACCGGCCCGCGCACTCACTGCCGTCTCCGCGCACGGCGACGGTGGTGAACCTCTCCAACTTCACGGCTCTGAACGCATACCCTGCAGCAAGCACGAGCGAGCACAAGCATGGCGGCGGAGAGCGTTAGAAACCGCCGGTGCAAGAGCGTCAGAATCCATGAACCTGGCATCAATCCGTAGCCCCAAATCGAACCCATTTTTGCAGTCAACAGCAGGACCCTACCTTGCTCATCGATCACAATCCGGTGCTCCGGATCACAGTCAACAGCGAGTCATGTAGTTAACGCACGAAACCGATTAGCAATTAGTAGTTACTAATTCCTCACGAGATCAAAGCTGCTCGGAAGAATTGGTGGTAGCAAGTTGCAGTACCGTGTTCCTTGATGACGCCGTAGTCGAAGGGGACAACGCGGGGAGCAACGGCGTGCGACGACGGCGGCATGGGCTCGGACGCCGCCGCCGCCGCACCGAGCCGCGCGAAGTCCTTCATGTCGCCGGCCGGGAAGCGGTACGCCGTCCCGCGGAGGCCCTGGGCGCGGAGAGCTCGGTCCAGCCTGCGCGGGCCGAGCCATGTCTGCACGAGAACCCGCCAGGCAAACCACAGAGCCGTCAGGGCCCCGAGCGCGCAGAGGCCGAGCAGGCTCCACGGAGGCACCATGGAGTCGTCGTCAATCGCCATGGCTGCTTGCGTGCTTGCGACTTGCGACTTCACGAGGATCTCACCGTGGGGAAGGACTGGCCCGTGCCCATGATCCATGTTAGACTTATTGTTAGCATCGTGACTTGTTTGTTATCTGCTTCCCGATTCCTGTGGATAGACGTTTGCTAGACGCTGCACGATCTCTGTACCAGCGTCGGTCGGTGTATGCGTCAAAAATACAAATAATGGCTCGAGAATGGCAGCGCTGAGATTAGATTGCTGAGAAAATGGCGTTTTAGACAATAGACACTTAATAATGGCAGAACTGAATATATGCATCTTAATAATGGCATGGATGAAAAAAAACCTAATTTAAAAGGTGGAATTTTTATGTACCTTTACTAGAAGAAATTCAGGAACAAAGAGAGAAGAAAAAACTACCAAATCCAAGGCAAATACTTGTAGATCTGGACCAAATACAAGTAAATCTAGACCAAAAGGAACAAATAAAGACAAAATAAAATCGGCTCCACAATAGAAAGATTCGAAAATTTTCAGTTATAGACCTATGCCTCTATCAAGCTCCATAGTAGGAAAAAATAAGGAAAATCCTCACAAATTCGGGAATAAAGAATATGTGGAGAAATACATGTAAATCTAGACCAAATACAAGTAAAATCAAGATTCACATGCAAACCGTGCAAAAGTTCAAGGCCATGCAAAACCAAACCCCCCTAAAAATATCAGAAAAAACAAATCACAGGGGAAGAAAAAGAGAACAAGAAGAGATAAGAAGATGAACGTTGTAGCTTTGGATCAAAGTTCAAAGAATTCATCAAACATATAGAAAAAAGGAGAGAGAGAGAGAGAGAGAGGAGGTTGCCGACGGACCATCCTATGTCCTGCCTTGGAAAAGCGAGCGAGAGAGTGAGAATGAGAGCATGACCAGAGAGTGAGGAGTTGTGGTGGTGAAATGGGGTAGTACACTGGAGTGTGCGGTGAGTAAATAAAAGAGATAAAAAATGGTGCTCCTCCAACGTGCAGCTTAAAGAAAGAGAGTGAAGTTTCTCCACCCACCATCAATTAATAAGGGAGGAGAGATGCCTCGTGACCTGCAGCAAAATAAAATGCACGCACCCACCTAGAACGAATCTCAACACACGATCGAGCGGTCAAAAAAAGCGTCTGCACAATTATCTATATTGCAGGCGCCTGCTACGTAGCAATTCCGATACTAAAATATGTAAATTTTTTATTTAATTATTAGTTAAAGACCTCAAACATTGACTTTTTAAAAAAATATACACACCCTATATTTGGGAATGAAGGGAGCGGAATGTTTTATTTTCTATACCAAATGCTTTAGAATTATTTGTTTTAAACCAGCGTCCCAAATCAAATGTTGCTTCTGTAAGGCGCTCGTGTGACCATGCTAAAACATGGTATAGAGCATCCATAAAACGACCGATAACACATGATGAAATATGTGGCCATCCGATTTTGCTGTGGCCATCCAATTTTGCTGTGACACATGATAACACATTTGCTGTCCAATCACGAAAATGGTGCACGCGTGCAATCAAATTAGCTGTGGCCATCCTATTAAGATCAACGACTTACAGCAGGGTAGGGCAATTTTGCAGTTTCGTGGCTGCAACCAGTTCTAGGGGGCGACGAAATTTTTTGGAAACCCCCCTCTCTCTGCTGGCGGCCTTTTTGACTCTTAGTGCAAATGTACAATTCATGGTTAGGTGCAGATTTTTTTTTTCCAACCATCAGCTGATCCGAGGTGTGGAGGTTAGATGCTAGAGCACGAGGTCGTGGGAAGAGGGAGTAAGCGACACAGAGGGTTGCTCTGGATCTGAGAGGTCAGTGGATGGAATATGTGGAGAGAGATAGAGGTCTTGTACATTTTAGCTTAGCGTAGCGTTTCAGTTTAGTGGAGAGAAAGATAAGTGTTAGAAAAGATGCATAAAAATAGGGAACGAGTGAGACAAGTTTTTTTATTTGAAAATCCTTGTAGGAAAAAACCAAATAGCATATAAAGGCGAAACCATTATAGGAGGAGAGATTATATTTTTTTGCCTTTGTCCATAGAGCTACGGGGGTGTATTTATAAGTTAGGACTAAGAGTCTCTATAGAATAATAAATCAAGGTGAGATCAGCTATAGCATGTAGATTCCAACTTGAAAATGATCCTTCCGATTAGACTCCAACAAACTTTGCCTTGAGAAAAATTTGGATCATACTTTAACAACCTTCACCTTGAGCTAAATTTCTCATATTAGCAAAAACAGATTGTAGTTTTCCTCAGACCATAATTCCAATGAGGAATCCTTGTGTGATAAAGTTTATTGGACCAATCCTTGAAGCCAAATTGGGCAAACTACAAAGAAGAACCACATGGCTATCAACCAAGCAGACGAAGAAATCTGGATTTTCAACAATTCACATTCACAGCACCGGTAAAGTCAGAGTCTATGCAATGATCTCCCAAAATGAATTGCTTAATCATAAATGACATTAGATTATAATGACATTAGTATTAATCATCCCTTGCAATGCAGAAAAAACTATATCGAAGAACTCATCTCATGAAATGTTAACATGCTCCACTCGAAATACAAAACTCGACCAGAAAAACACTCACCAAAGAGCAACTTGCATGTGTGGCCACCACACATCTCAGCATTGCCGACAAAAGATTACTTAAATTCCATGACATGGCTATAACTTCTAATATCCCGACTCAATGTGGGGCCTGTGTGGCCCTTATGATTTGTTGTGGTGGAATAGTATCACTTTGTTAGTTTAGAGAGATATCTAGCAGTATATAATGCCAGTTGGAGTTAATCTTTCTGGGTGAAGTGAAAGCAAAAGTTCAAAAGTGATGCTATGCATGTGTGAGTCAGTCCCATAGGTGGGATGAGTTTTAAATGATTTTGAGTCAGGGTGTTACTAACAAAGAAGAAAACAACCGATACTCACCGTGACACATATGAGTAAGGTATTTTGGTGGTGACAGTTTTGGGAATTTTCTCAAAATTAAGATCTACAAAATTCCCCCTTGGTTGAGGCAGCTTATGGCTTCCTGTTTGCTTTTCATATTCAAATAATCCTCAAACCGTTTCAAAATGTGGAGGTGTACAGATCGGCTTCTACAGCTTTCATACTGCTCCGCTCAACCTATAAATTGGTACGAGTCGGTGCACGTCTGCTTGACAATCCGGAGTTAATGCTGAGTTGAACTGAAAAAGATACATGACTACTTCAAGAAAGCAATTTTCCTGTAACATAGCAAGGTACAAGGGTGTAGAAACTTTGCATAACAAATTATGAGTCGTCTCTATCATTTTTTATAACATGCCTATGATGGTATTATAATTCATATCCCACTGCCTATTTAGAAAGCCATCCATAGAACATATACTAACGGTGTAGTATAAAATATTAATATGACAGTGTAAAAAATGGAATTTAATTTCAACCGTTAGTTTAAAAGGAATGGACCGTCCGTATTTACTAATGCGTATCATAATTTTTTTGAAAAAAAATATTAGTTATTCTACCGATAATTAACTATTGAGATTTGTAAACTTTTTAAACCAAAGGAGCGCACTGGTACTGAATCAATGCCCCTATTTTGGATATATATCTAGTTAATTACAACTATAAACAATCAGCATCTTCGAAGAATGTTAAAGTTTCCTGAGTTTAATCTGAGCCCCATGTTTTGGCTGCAGAGTGGACACCCGGTAAGGTGCATGCATGTAAGATGGCGAGAGCACGAACAAGAAGTGTTGCAGGATCATGCTCAGTGCCATCTTGGCCTCCAGCAATGCGAAGTTCTGACCCACACAGAGCTTTGGCCCCCAACCGAACGGGAAGAACGCCGGCACGTCCTTCGACGCCTTGGAGATGCCCTCCGAAAACCTCTCTAGCCTGAAGTCATCGGCATCTTCTCCCCATACATCCGAACCATGGTGAATGCACGTGATTGGCAACAAAAATGTGACGCCGGGAGGATACCTGACACCTCCAAGCTCTGTCTCTTTGTACGCCTCTCGGCCAAGCAATGTGACAGGTGGGTACAGTCTACGAACCTCGTGTAATATCATTGTCACCTGCAGCAGAAAAGAAGATTGAGCAAATTAGAGTTCAAGGTAAGCAAGAGTTGCATTGTTTTAGATAATGGAATAAATTTTAGCCTCTACGTCGCTGTGAGATGTACACAACCAAGTAAGTAATTGCATATTGGAGATGATTGGCTAGGAGAGATAAATACATATAGATGAAAAATGTTTTAGTTGAAACATCAGTCTTGTGTTGGGCAATTTAATAAATAGCTTTGTTGTAACGATGCTGCTTTTAACAAACGTTAAGATACAATTTTTTACTTTACTGGATATGATATTGGGCGTTATTCTAGAAGTAGCGTGCCAAATAAGAAATCAACAAGGCGTGTCAATGACAGGGGCCTAATATTGAAAATTTTAATAATCATGGGTAGATATTTAATAACATGATCAATTAAGACTGATTTATTATTTTATTTTGTTGATGCTCTAATTAAGCTACAAAGTGAATTTCAATAACTTCTATGGCCGTATACATCATGTGATATAGAGGCCGGATTTATTTCTAGTGCATGACTTTTCCTCGCAGCCATTGATTTCTCTGGCTTCGTGTTTTTACAAAATCCTCTTCTTCCTCTTCCTCCCTTCCACACATCCTCTCTCCATTGAGCTAGCCGCCCCCGCCGCTAGCTATCACCACTCCGGCCGTGAGCGAGTCACGCGCCGGCGGGGTCGGTGGTCGTTGGCATGTGGCACCTATCTCGATGAGGAGGGAGGGTGGAAGGGAGGTTGTGGTTGGGGGATCCGATTGCTTTTGTTTGAGATTTTAGGGGTTTTTTTTGCAAAAGATCAAGTAAGATGTGTGAGGGCTTGATGCGGATCTTTGTGTGCGACCAACAACTTAGATAACCTGGATCTTCATAGAGGTAGGGAAACGGTTTTATGTTATTTCTATTACGAAAAAATGCATATGCACGGATATTGTACTTACTACTTTTAGCTGACTTATGCCCTCGTAGTCCGGCTGGTTCTTTCCAAAGATATGCAAAACCTCTTCCCTAGCATGGTCCTGCCACTCGGGGTGAATGCTTAGCACAACCATTGTCCATGTGAGCAGCACCGCGGTTGTCTCCATTCCTGCGAAGTAGAATAGCTTTAGCTCCTCGATTATGTCCTCTTTAGTCATCATTGGCTTGGAGCTTCCACTTTCATGGCTTTCTTTGACGTTGAACTCCATCATCACGCCTAGTAGATCGTTGTTATTGGCATGGCCATCCGACATTGAGCTGCGTTGGTAGGAAACTGCACAATACAAAAAAACAAGCGACATGTAATCACCTCAATTTTAAACTAATGTTAGTAGTTTGTATGATCTAAACAGATAATATTTTCTTTTGCATGAGTAACAACCAATCAATGTGAGCTTTGTGATAGTTCTCTAGGAGAAAGTACTCCAACGGTTCATAAAAACTTATCGTAGAGCATTGATACGGTTTTCAAAATACAACTTTGTACATCCATTACCATTTGTAATTTATTTTAAAAATCTTAAAAATTTATATATTATGAAAATACTTTTGGAGATGAATCTATATGTATGATTTACATGTGCCCAATTCAAATAGTTTGCATGGTTTGTGCTAGGATTTTTTATCGCCACGCAAGATCAACGTGACATCAAAGGTACGATATTTGGTAATGTTGTTTAGCATCGCTACCTACATTTATGCGGCTCTGATCATGGGTGCTTCTCCCTAGTCAGCATGAGCACGCAAGACCACCTGAGTCGTAGCCACAAGCTGGCCGCTAACCCCTACGCGTCTAGCTCTACAGCTAGGCCATCTTAACCGGTTACACTAGGGGTGCCTCCTTATTTATAGCGGAGGCCAAAATACAATTACAACTCGGAATCCATGTAACCCGATTTATACACGTATTCGACACAAATTCTAACAATTTGTATATGATAAAGTTTTAAAATTTTGACTTAGGAGAATTCTAAAACGTCATGGTTTGGTGAACTAGAGGGAGTAGTAAAGTAATATAGTTTTATTATTTCCTAAACTAGGACTAAGTCCATTTTAGATACCTAAATTGTCGCTTAGGTCCAAAAAACCTCATAAATATGATTTGGTCTATTGTTCATACAGGAAGTTGCAAAATTGAGTCAAAACATACAACAAGATTATTTCCCTAGTGGTTTTGCTGACGTCGTTGCCACATGGTTACAGTCACATCAGCAAAACAACCTCAAAGTGGCTGCCACGTCAGCAAATAAAATAGATGAAACCACCTTGTATTGTGTTTTGACCCAGTTTTACATGTTCAGGTATGAAAAGTAGATCAAATAATAGTTTATAGGGTTTTTTTGGCATTCGTGATACTTCAGTTGCCTAAAACAGGACTTATTCCCCTTAACTATATAAGCACGTGTACAACCGTGCATGTTTTATCATTAAACTGAACCAAACTGACAATAATCTCACAAGTCACATATATATCTGATTTGCTACAATACTAGGCATATTGTGATAGAAGTCGGTGGCAACTGGTAGGGATGAAAATGGAGCGGATAATATCCGGACCGTATTCGTATTTGACATCCGTATTTTAGAAAATAGGAGAAAATTTAAATATCTATATCTGATTTGCTACAATACTAGGCATATTGTGATAGAAGTCGGTGGCAAACGGTAGGGATGAAAACGGAGCAGATAATATCCGGACCGTATTCGTATTCGACATCCGTATTTTAGAAAATGGTAGAAAATTTAAATATCTGATGGAAACGGAGCGGATTCGGATAATTATCCGGATAGAGGAGGTCGGATACGGAGCGAATATAATATCTATGACATCCGACGGATACGGAGCAGATTCGGATATCCGGGTAAAAATAGAAAACGGATCCTTATCCGGATAGTTACCCAAATGAATCACCCTCCGGCCCAGCAGGTCCATCTGGCCTTGCACGGTTGCACCCACGTCCTAGTCCCAGGCTCCCATCCCTCCAGCTGCCACTCTGACCCCGTGATACTGCTAGGGTTAGCTCTGGCCATCACCACACCCGCCACTGGCTACCGGCGATCGTCCCGTCTCCATCCCACCGCCGCCCCTCCGGCATCATCATCCCGGGCGCTAACCTGCCTCCAACCGCCGGCTCCTCCATCCCTTCCGTCGCCTCGCCTACATTTGCCGCCTACCCGTCTCCATCCGCCGCCGCCCCGCCTCCATCGACCTCCTCCTCCATCTCGCCGCCGCCCCCACCGACCTCCATCTCGCGCTGTCGCCCTGCCTCCATCCGCCGCCTCCTGCCCTCCTCCATCCCGCCGTCGCCCCACCGACCTCCATCCCACGCCGTGCCTCGGCTGCCTTTATCCCGCGCCGCTCCGCCTCCATCCCGTCAGCCACCGGTCGCCGCCTCCCCTCCTGCATCCCACCGCCGCCCCTCCTCCATCCCTCTAGCTCCTTCGGTCCTTCCTCTCTGCTCTACTGCAGTGATGCTCTTGGCCTCTCACAGTGCTTGAAGATTGAACAACGGTCATTCCCCTAGTATCATGTTGTCTTTTGCGTTGAACGGTTTATACGACTGTTAGTCTATGTGTTGAGACTTGAGGCTACGTAGTATCCTATGTTTGTGATTGTGGACTATGCACTTTAATCTTCTAAGTTAAGACTTGTGTTTGTGCTTGTGGAGCATGAATTTTAATTTAATATGCATGTTTGTGAACTATTTACTTCTCTTCTATGTTAAGACAATTAAACTTACATTTGTGCACAACCTTGTGCCGTTGTACGGTTGTGTTTATGTTTGAAAATTGTATGTTAATCATAGATTTATTTCTTGCGTTTTACAGGGTAATATCCGACTAAATATTTGTTTCCGTTTTCAGTTAATATCCGACTCCCGTATGTATCCGTTTCATTAGTATTAGAATCCGATTTACTATTCGATCCATTTTGAGATTATTCGAATCCAAATCCGAATCTGAGGAAAAAAATATGGAAGGATATGATAGAGACACTATCCGTCCGTATCCGATCCGCTTTCATCCCTAGCAACCAGCAAGGATGCATTTGTGAAAAATGAGCTTACCTGTAACCTGGGATATACAGCTGTACAAACGGTTGATAAAGCCTTTACAAGCGGTTTTAAAACCGCTTGTAAGAAACAGCGACTGATGCCTCGCGGAGCATCGAGGAGGTGGGATTTGAATCTAGGACCTCATGACTCACACCTCACCCAGCTAGCCAACCCACCCACGCGTGATATCTGATGAGATAGGGGAAGCTTTCCTTTTATCTATTCGAAAAAGGACCCTCTAGAAGCGGTTGGGGCTATTAAACCGCTTATAAAGGCCAGCATCCTAAGCGGTTCGTGTTCCCAACCGCTTGTAGAGGTATAGCAACGGTTGGGGACACAAACCGCTTAGGATTTTAGGTTTTTAGAAGCGGTTCGTGTCTCCAACCGTTTCTAGAGGTCATTTTCTGGCTTGAGACTGTTTTGAGGCTATTAAACCGCTTGTAGAAGTTTGTTCCTTTTTTCTGAACCGCTTGAGAAAGCTTGTTCCCTAGTAGTGTTGCCATCTTTACAGCATTTTGTGCCTGCTCTGATTGCAACTGGAAGATCCTTCTCCCTTCATGGAAGCTGCTCCCGAATGCCGCGCGGGAGATGACATCACCCGTGAGATTCTGGAACTCCAGCCAGACATCCATCTCCTGCAAACCATCTGAACCCACGGAGGCCTCCCATCTACCTATCAGCTCGCCGGAACAGGCAGCAAAAGCAGGCAACATCGTCTGCAAAATCACTGCATCAGCATGAGAAAGGAAGTGAGAGATTCCAGCGTGTTTTTTTCCAGGGGAATGACCTTGAGCTTCTCGAGATGGAAGGCATGGTTGATTATCTTCCGGTGGGTGGCCCATTTCTCGCCTTGCAAGGACAATAGCCCGTTTGCCAACATCTTCTCGATCCTAAGGATGGCCTTGTGCTTCCCATACTGGCCATGCTTGTTCGACATGATCTCTCGAAACAGTCGAGGGTCACCCACGATCACCCTTGCCTGCGGGCCGAACCACGTCAAGGCAACTTTAACTGCCATTTTCAGCAAACTCTCAGTGTAATTCACGAAGCTAATCACCAATCACTCGCGAGAATTAATGCCAGATCACCACGACACGACGCGCATAATCTGATTGATTCAAAAGAGATGTAGCTCTGCAAGTACCATGCTCCTTGATGACGCCGTGTTCGAACGGAACCACGCGGGGCGCAAGGGCGTGCGACGACAGCGGCATGGGCTCGGACGCCGCCGCCGCCGCGACGAGGCGCGCGTAGTCCTTCATGTCGCCGGCCGGGAAGCGGTGCGCCCTGCCGCGGAGGCCCTGGGCGCGGAGAGCCCGGCCCAGCCTGCGCGGGCCGAGCCATGCCTGCACGCGCTCGCTGCCGTGGATTTCTCGTGCCGTCATGTGTGCACGCCTTCAACTAGTTCGCTGGCTCGCTGCCTATAATCATGCTGTACAGTTGATTTTATTTGCAATCAAATTTCTCATTTATATATCTTTTTTATCTGAAGTCCAAATTTCGTGAAACAAATTTCATAATTCATCTAAAATTCTAACAAAGCCATTTTAAATACTTTCACATTTTTTATTTTTTACTAGTTAGAATTAGTATCATCTGACGATATCACCAATCTGATACCACCGATACTTAACACAATCTGTTACCACCGCACCCCCAAATCCGATACTTGTTTTTTGTTTTGGATATTCGATGATACTTTCTGATCCGATGCCTGGTTTTTTGACCTGATAACTGATGACACTAACGATCCGATACTTGATTTTTGTTGACCCGATACTTGATTTTTTTACCCGATACTTGATTTTTTGATCCGGTACATGATACTACATACCTGATACTATAACTTTGACACTACACTAGTATAGCGCCCGTGCTTTGCTACGGATCATAAAGGTATGAAAGGAAACATAATTTATATATAGTAATTATATAAGCAGTAGTACAATAACTTACGCAATATTTATAATTTGTTTCAGTTGATGAGAGTGGTATTTTAGTCCATGTCCAAGAAATAGAAGGTTCCTGTTCAACAGAACCTATCCTAAGTGATCCTTATGATCATGTGTATAGCAACATCCCTCATAGTACACATGTGCCGAAGCTCGAGCTAGATTGTGATAGGTGCGGTGCAAAGAGATTTCAATACGGCACAAAGAGCTTCTGTTGCCGTGACGGAAAGGTCATTCTGGCGGACCCGGACGTTGATGATGAACTTGTGAGGCTATGGACGAGCTCAGCTCCCGACACGATTTACTTTCAAGACAACGTTAGATTCTTTAATGGTCATTTCTCATTCACTACCATAGGGGTCAGCTTAGATGAGCAATATACCCGTACGTTGCAACGGAATAAATTAAAATCTTCGTAGACCCCTATCCCCATAAGTATGGCCCAAGACTCTAGCCCTTTAAGGATGGTTCCAATTTAATCAGATAATCACAACTTAATTTTACAGCAGAAGTAATACATCATACTCCATTAGACAATTATCAATTGAAAACTAATAAAGTTTTTTTTAAAAAAAAAGAAATACACCTATCAATGTTATGTTCGTGCGGTTGTCCTGCAGTCTGACACTAAAGACACAATAAGCCGAAGTAGCAACATAGAAAGCTACATTTTTTTCTCTCAAGACTAACTAATCGTGCTTGAACCCGTTCAACTTCATCCATCAGAAGGTTCACTTCAGCTTCCTTTGCATATTGGTCCTCCTATGAAAGAAATATGGTAACTCAGCAAATCCTAGAATGCACATCTTTGGAGTGGCAAATCCTAGATTGTTTCTTAAAAAATATTTTATTGAACAAATCACAAGATTTTCAAGGTAGCACAGTTAAAAGAAAAGGAACCTGATTGAGTACGAAGCTCAAACAATTGGCTTTGTGCTGATTCATGAAGCTTCTACATATATTTAACACTCTGTTGCTGGCCTTAGTTGGTCCTGCAATGATTGTTCCCTAAAATGATGGCAAGCTGAATGTCAAGATCAGCGGAATACAATATGCATCATGGCATATGCCGTCGCTTTTGATGCCAGCCAAGTTCTTGAAATCAAGAATCTTACATTGCAGTTATGATAATAGCCAAGCAACTATTTTCTTAACATTAGTTATGACGATAGCAAACAACTATTTTTTCACTTAACATTTGTTACGATGATAGCAAACAACTATTTTCTTACTTAAGTTTGGTCCATCATACCGGCTTCAAGAGTTTTCTGACTATCTTCTGCCAAGCTTCGCTGTTTCATTTCAACCATTTCTCTCACCTTTTCATCCATCTAAATTATTTAAAAATAAAGTATTGGAAAGTAATACATACAAATAAATTAGTAAAAAGGAAAGGATATGAATAACATATCAGCTAGAAAACATATATACTTAAATGACAAAGAAGCAGTTGCAGTTGTATCCTCTGACATATACATTCCCTTGCTGAGTTTATCAACCAAAGGTGGTAAGATAGATATTTCAGCTGGGGCAGCATCAATCCATTTCGAAAATGCTCCAATGGCCAAACAAACTGCAAGGTTCAATTATATTTGAACTCTAAACATTGCCATAAAAAGACAAGGAAAGTTTGTTCCCACCAAGTTCCAGCCCAAATAAGCACAAACAGCCCTATCAATCCCGACATCTCTAACCAACCATTACTTGCAGCAACAAGCTACTGACTGACAGTGATTTCCCTGAATTCCAGTCATAGAATAAGATTGAAAATTGGATGTACTCCACCAAGTCAAGAAAAACTGACATTTTGGGTACATGCAATCAAACTTTTGAAATTTTGGCGGTATATATATTTTAAAACATTTAGATTAGATACACGATAATCATGTGAAGATTTTTCCCAGAATTACTCACACAATACTACAATTTTTTGGCAGTATATATAAATAAATTGCATTAGTAAATAGTGGTCAAAGTTACAACTGGGGGGGTGTGTCGATGTCCAAAATGGCAGACTTTCTAGACCAGAGGATCAAGGACTTTTGAACTATCAATTACACTGACACGAACCTGTCTGCAGCAACTGTTCATGATGAGGAAAACTGGGAAGCAGTGACATAACTTAAAGAAAAGAGTATACATATCATCATTGCTGAACCAGAGCCAAGTCTAAACAACAACAGTAAGATCATGTAGTAAGGCATGGCGGGTAATAGCCATTTGAAGGCAGATCTTGGCAGCCATCACTTGACAATTGTACAGAAGTACTAAGCAATGTAAACATTAAGAGACAGTCAATATTATCTACGGTGATATTTCTTTCTCTTCAATCGAGAGTGATAGTCTTTTCTCAAAAATCGAGAGTGATAGCAATGGCTTGTATACAGAACAGGGCAGCCTCTACAAGTTGCCATTGATGATTCTGTTCAGCACAGCTTACACATGCCTAAAACCAAATGTAAGTTTCAGTAATCCCAATATTACTATTTTCTGGAAAACAAAAATGTGTTGTACGATTACACTTGTTCAAAATGAATGGATGAAACTTGTGATGGTACATTATGCACTTCTAACTGCTGAGTAGTATACAATATCAACCACAGAAGCAAGAGGTGGATAAACAATCCATGCTATTCTATTTTATATGGCTTGCATAAGTTAATAGGATGACACAACAATTACTCCACATCATTTGCACTGTTCAGGTGTGCCTAAAGTAAGATTTTCTTCGGCTAGCATGAATTCACACAATATTAGACATAAAAACTAATAAAAAGACTAAGTCGAACAGGGAAAATTAGAGCTAAAAAAGACATTGAATTCATTAATGAACTGCACAAACTAATCCAACTCCAACAAAAAGAAATCCACAAGCCCGCAGCATGGTGAGGCACCTGTCCATGCTCACAACTTTTAGAGTGCAAGGCATGCGGTGAGGTGACCATATTCCTATCAGTATTTCTTGTGGCAGCAAAAGTGCAGTTTTACCAGCAGATACAAAAGTTTAAAAAAGTTTGAATTAAAAAGATGGATTCATTTAATTTTTTAACACTTATCCTAGCAATAATTATGTTCATCGATTCCTTTCGATATTCAAGGGAAAAATACTCAGCGCAAGATATTCAAGGTTCATCAGCAGAAATAGAGAACCTAATCTAGCAGCTAAAAAAATGGAAGAGTTCTTTCAGTAGTGTACATATAATTATTGCCACACAGGAGAGATTAGTAGTGCATGGAAGCAGAGCAGGAATGACCCTCACAATTGAAAGCATGGAAGAACAAAACTGGAAGCTGCAACACAGCATCTCATGTCTCATTCTCTTACCTGCCATCCTGTTTCATTGCTGTTGAGGTCCTGCCCAAAGGAACCCCCAAATATCCAGAGCTATGACAGACATTTTCAATCCTAGTCACGGAAACAATCAAATCCAACGCTTCAGCAAATTCCCTTGCATTTCGTGAAATATATTTTAAAATATATATATTTAGAATTTTTGGTAGTATATATATTTTAAAATATTTAGATTAGATACATGATAATCATGTGAAGATTTGTCCCAAAATTTACTCACACAATACTACAATTTTATCAAGTTTTGTTGTTTTTCAATCCTAGTCACAGATACAATCAAATCCAACGCTTCAGCAAATTCCCTTGCATTTCGCGACTGCGATACGCCGGAACACAAATAAACATTGCGAGAACCAAGAAACCGCGGGCTTACGGCTCTGATGTAGGGGGAGTCCGGGTGCTTGAGCAGCCCGTGCATCTGCTTCACGGTGAGTCCAGGGCTCGACGTGGTCAACCTGGTTGTAGATCTCGTCGATTATCTCGTGGTACGTCTTGAGCCTGTAGAGCTCCTTGAAGTAGTCGGATGAGAGGATGTTCACGGACAGCACCTTCTCCATCAGCACGTCAATCGGCCGGTCAGACGACTGTATCTCCATCCCCACTCTGAAATCAAAACCGCAACACAGGATTAAAATATCAAATTAATCCAAAATTCCCATAGGAACAGTTGCATTCACTGGAATTTGAGCAATTACAGATAGAGAAGTGCACAACGAGTCTATGAGTACAGAACATACACCAAAAAATCAAATCTTGCTCTAGAACGGCGGCGGACAGCGAGGAACGAAGGAACGGCGTCAGCACGGAGACTGAGTTGGGATGAGGACAGCGCAGCTAGAGGTAGTTGGGATCCATCCATGGCGGCCAGAGTTGCGGGGACGCGGGGCCGCCGGAGTCGCGAAGAGGCGGTGACGGTGAACGAGGGGTAGATCCGAGATGCCCTAACTTGAGGGCGAGAGGCCCGCGGTGGATCTGTTTGGGAATGGGAGCGTAGCTAGGGTTTATCGGAGCGCGGAGGCGTGGCGGATGAGTGGGGGAGGGGAGAGGGAGAGGAAGAGAGGAAGGCGGTGCGAGTGACGGAGAGGGAGAGAGGGAGGTGGCATGGGTGTGAGAGAAGGAGAGGATAGCGGCGGCGGCAGGCAGGGGAGAGGGCTACGGCGGCGGGGAGGGAGGGGCGCCGGAGAGGGAGAGAGGGAGGCCGCGGCGCGGCGCGGCTCGTCCCTGGGATCCAGGGCTAGGGCGGCGGGGTGGGAATTGGGATCCAGGGCTGGGGCGGCTGCAGGTGAGGGCGATGGAGGGGCGGTGGCGGCGGCAGCGGCGGCGGGTGAGGGAGATGGAGGGGGAGGCGGCGCGGGTGGGGGAGAGGGACGAGGAGGCCGGCGGCGCGGGTGAGGGTTCTCGAGTGAGGGAGGGACGGAGGCAGATGAGGGAGATCGAGGGGGTGTGGCTGGGAAACGGATCCTCTCACGTATACGTTAGAGGAGCAGTCGGCTTTTCCCTGGCCATTGGATCTTGATCCATCGGCTTCTGTGGGTTGCTTGCACGAAAATCGAAGCGTTTCTCTCTCCTCTCCACTCTCACGAGAACGTCAGAGGATACCGATCCGTGTGGCTGGGGTTGGCAGGCGGTTTCGCCGAGGCAGATCGGACGAAGCAGAATACTCAAGGCGAGATGAATGGTCCGGATTAAAAGTTCGAACTACGACCACCACGACCACAAGTTGCTTTATAATAGTAGAGATAGAGACTTGGCACCGGTGGTAGGCCTCCAGGCAGTATACCAGGTATACTATCGACTGTGGTGACCTCATTCAGACTGACCGCTGACGCTGACAGAGCTTCGAGCGAAGCTGCAAGCCAGATAGGCAGTCTGCGTCAAAAAGCGGCGATGTTTTTTCCAACATGTGCTGGTGAAGGAATCTATAGAAGCACTCAGGCACAGCCGCACAGGTAAAAGAAAATGTGGGGGGGCGGGTGGGGGGAATATGTGACTACCCCGAATTTCCATACTCATATTCACACGTTAATTTCTTCGGTACACGAGCGTGGCCGTACTTGCTATATGTAGCAACTAGCAAGGTGAATGCACTGCTGCTTCGCGCCCGCCCACCCACTACATTTTGGTATCTATTCCCCTTCTCTTCTTCTCTGTCAAGGAGACACGCCTCCACCACTGTTGGCCATCCTACCCGCAAGGCCCCAACTAAGTGCTCTGTCAACGAAGTGCTCATTCTCGCATCGCCAAGTCACTCTAGCCACCTATGCCTGAACGCTTATGTGAGATTCGTTAGCCATCATTGTTCGGTCGCCTTCAACTATTCCCACAGCTTCGATGACATTACCACTGCCTTGCCGCTCATGATCATATCCTCACTGCCATGCCACCATTACCCCCGACAATCCCAACCCGTTGTCATGTTACAGTTCGGTACTACCTACCTGAGAAATACTCCAACGATCATCCATAACCGAATGTCGAGACGAGACATGGACCGAAAGTTTTATTTCTCAAGTCCGTCAAAACCCACCGAGGACAATCCCGTAAGGAACCAACTGGCTGGCTCAATGAACACAAACTATAGATCCTCTAGGGTTAATGCAGAGAGAGCAGTGAGTCGCTGACATGTTGTAGACCCTATGTATATGGGGCTCATACATCAGTAACACAATGGTAGGTAATATAACCGGTGTCCGGGGCGGATGTGCTCCAGTCCGATTAGCACGCCGCCTGTACGCCACACTGCTGCAGTGCCCCATGAAACACGCGGCGACGTCTGACCAACCGACGACCCGTGCCTCGGTGTGCGTGGGATGTTGCAGACAATGGATTAAGCATAGCAAAGAGATATATAGAGCAGTATATCCGCCTTGGACAAAATCCGGATGGACCACATGCGCGTCAGAATATACGAGCACACGTCCACCGTAGACGCTCGCTCGCTCCGCGCCGTTCTCATGTGTGCACTGGCTGCGCAGGCAGCCCAAAGAAAAAGAAAACGGCGAAAAAAAGAAGACTTTGATTAACCCTTTATTCAATCCATCCTCGCTCCCCTGTTCTTCCATGGACCATGATTTCCTTCCAAAAATTGTTTTGATAAGGCCGAGTAGCTTCTGCAGTTCTGCTTCTTCTTCTTTCCCCGCCCGGCTTGCAGATTGACCAGACGAAACAGCTATCAATGTGCTCAATAATTGAGAAGGTACTCTTGTAAATCTCCTCTCTCTCTCTCTCTCTCTCTCTCTCTCTCTCTCTCTCAGCAAATGGAGCCCTCGCCGGCGGTCCCCAGAAGGGGAAGCAAAAGTAAGTACCAACCCGAAGCCGAGCGCCGTCATGCCCGTGCCGGCTCAAACTAGACAGCGGCGGCAACGACGAAGCAGAAACACACAAAGGGCGCCAGCGATCACTTAGCCATGCTCTAGGTGTTTCTCCGTGTACCGCTGCTGCGTTTCGGAACCCAACCCAATCCATGGGAAGTTTTCGGTGTCACCAAGGAGAAGAAACGACAGGCAAGCTAAGCACACACCCTCCTGGACATACGTTGGATCGAGAGCGAAAAAGAGGGGGAACAGGGACGACTGTTGCAGTTATTACGAGATTCGATTCGGTTCGGTTCGGTTCGGTTCTGCTTACCTGTCTGCCTCGGCTTGCCGTCGTCGTCGACATCGAGGTCGCCGCCGTTCTGCCGCGGTGGCGGAGGGAGGTACGCGCCGCCGCCGCCGCCGTCTCCATGTCCTGCGCCATCCCCTTCGTGTCGCCTCTACCTCAGGCTGGGAACTGGGATGAATGGGTTATAGGTGGGTGAGAAGGTATTCGAAAAGTCGGAAAGGCCGTAGCCTGAAGGCCGATGTGGATGTGTCGACGCGCCGTGTATATAGAAGAGGGGGCCAATGTGGATGTGCTGACGCGCCGTGTATATATAGAAGAGGGGCATAGGCTTGCTTTCTTGTTTATGCCTTGACTAGTATAGAGCAATGTTTTCAATGTTGAGCAAATGTGCTAAAATACAAATAAGGCCAACTAAAGAGTACGGGGCCAACGTCTCATCAATGTTTCCTCGATGAGATTGCTTGCCATTGCACACGACGGCATGAACTCAGGGGGAGCTTTGGATGACCAAGACGTTGAATCCTTCAGTGTCATGCTGGGCAACGTCGACAAAGGCTTGAGACATAATTTTTGAAAAATGTGATCAAATTGCAAATTTTGAAAATGCTCAACCAAATTCATTTAGTCTCATCCTAGGCTTGATATTGACTTGTATCTCTAGATTTGCATGTTCTAGTGCTATATGGTGCAATGTGACTTCTTGTAGGGCATGAGTATAATTATTAATTCTTGGTTTTGCTCCATGTAGTACTTGCATTAGGATTAATTATACTTGAAGATCATGCTTAATCTTGAGCTTGTATTGACCTTGTGTCATGTGATCTTGTGAAACTAAATTTTGACCTACTAGCTCTTGTATAACTCCCAAAGCATGTGTGTTACTTTGCTTATGTCTTCTTGCATGTTTGGGCTTGTTATCACTTGTAATCTCTTGCTATTAAATGAATTTTTGGTCCTTGATGCCAAAGGGACAAAAGTTATATGAATCTATCTTGTGGCTTTACCAAAGGGGGAGAAACTTGGGGAGCAAATGTAAGGGTTGTTGCCAAAATTCCATCTTGCTAAGCCCAAGGGATGTTATCACCATATGATACCTTTCATTTGATCTCTTGCACATGTGGTTGATCTTGTGGTCTTGTATGCATAGTTCTAGGGGGCTCGCTTTGCTTGCATGACATGTGCTTTACTTCTTTCATATGGTCACTAGATGCTTTCTTGTGCTTTCTTGCTTCTTGCGCTAGTCTAGAGTGGTTGTAGCTAGGTGTCTTGCCACTTGGTTATTTCAATTGGTACCAGTTTGCTCTCTTGTCTTTAGATGTTTCAAGTGGTGTCATCTTGCAATCATGTTTTCAATTGGTATTTGTGTGCTTACATGCTCCAGGTCAATTGATATCTCTTGGAACTAAACCAATGCAATAGAGATATTCTTGTGCTTGTCAAGATAGATTTTTGCAGGTTGCAGGGTTTTTGAGGTGTTGTCATCAATTACCAAAAAGGGGGAGATTGAAAGCTCCTTTGTGGGCTCATGTGGATTTTGGTAATTGATGGCGACCGGGCCGATGGGAACGCCAAGATATAAGGACTTTATTTAATATTTTCTCTTGCTTTATTTGTGTGCGTCTTCGGCCCAAGCCCAGCTTCACCGGCAAGATCAATAGCAAGTCTCTGATTGCAGGGTCCCACTGAGCACAGTTCCGGAAACATCGCCTTGGGGTCTTGGGGGTTCCTGGTTGTTCCAGAGTGTCCACCTGTCCATATTCGAGAGGGTTCCGGAGTTCAGCCTGTCTCAGGGTTTCGTCGCCGCTAAGTTTTCTCGAGTCCAAATATTTCCAATGGGTGCAAAACTTCCCGCCGAGTCAATCCGAATCTCCCGTCGAGTCCACAAGTCGACAAACTTGCCTAGCTGTCTCTAGGTCACGTGGAAAGAGAGCAAGAGCAGCCCGGGAGAGAGAGGGAAGAGAATGGAGTCGAGGCAGCATTTTGTGTGCTGGCCGGACGCGTCCGGTAAAGCCAACGGACGTGTCCGATGGGAGCAAATAGCAATAAATATTGGTGCCCGAACTCTCTGTTTCTGGGTTGAGTTCACCGGATGCGTCCGGTGCTTCGCCGGATGCATCCGGCCCGGTAAAATAGCAATTAATTATTGTGTCCAGAAGCCCTCTATTCCTGTCCAGCGCGACCAGACGCGTCCGGTGGAGTCAATCCAGTAGCGGCCCAAATTCAAATTTCCGGTGAGGACATTCGTCGAACGGGTGGCGTGCGGCCGAACTGGCATGCCCACACCACGCCACCGGACGCGTCCGGCCAGGCTGGCGGACACGTCCGGCCAGGGCAATTTCAGCCGTCCAAATCCAGGGGCTGAATCTGAGCCATCCATCTCCACTTGGATCTTAGGGTTTCGGGGCTTGGCCTATAAATAGAGGTGTCCAGCTCGTGGGAAAAGTGAGAGAGTTCATTTGAGAGGCCACCCCCTTGCCTAAATTTCAAGTGAGAGCTCCTCCAACGGCTCCCTTCCACCCCTAGGGTTTCCATGACGTCCAAGAGAGATTGAGTGGATTGAGAGGGAGAGGGAGAGAGGAAGAAGAAGCTTACCCTTGCCTCCTCCGGTCTTCTCCAAGTCCTTCCTCCTCACTCCCATGTGTTCCCCACATTATGCCCATGGTTGAAGTGAGGTGGTGAAGAAGGTGTGTCTCTGGTTCTTGTGCTCTTGGGATTTCTTGCCACCGAAGGACTCCGAGCTTCACCAAGTGTACGGACTACGTCAAGCCGTACCTCTACGCCAACCGTACGACTACTTCGTCTGCTACCTCTTCACCAAGGAAACCTGTCTTGGAGATGGTCACGCTCTTGAGAGCGTGCGTGCGACAAAAGCCCTTTCTTGCGGGAAAAGCTGGGGTTTCTTGCGGGGAACCTCACGCGAAGACATTTTTGCGGGAGGGCCGGCTTCTTGCAGGGTGTCGAAGAATCCACCTTGCGGGGTGGTGCGGTGACCTTTAATAGGTGTCGTTTTGCCGTGACCCTGGTTGCCACCAAGATCCACTCACGATCCATTGCTAGTCTCAGAGATCAATGCTAGCAACTCATGAGCGACATGTTTGAGCAATCATCATACAGTCACAGACAACAACAAATTACCTTTATAACATGTAAAAGCAATTGGTCAAGTTAACCACTTATTACAATAATAACTTAATATTGTCTCACGAATAATTCAGAGTGCGGAATAAAATATTGCAACGGAAAATATATGATAATGCTCCAATCCAACCCTTCTGCGATAGCTACTCCTGCGAACAATCTGGCCCGAAGTCTTCAGGTGCGTAGACAGGACCGTTGTCGTCTCCTGAATCATAGAATAGCCGGTTTGCGTAGCATGAGTACAAGGTACTCAGCAAGGGTCCTTAAATGATGCAAGGGTAACAAAGGACGGGATGGTTTATTTTGCATAAAACCTATACTAGTACAGTTATTAATGTTTGTTGTGAAAAATAATTGTGGAACAAATATTATTATTAGAATCCCAAGTAAATGCTCCCAGAGCTTAGCTTCCCCGAAGCTCCTCTGTAAAACAACTCTTGCACGAATAACTTCTCAACAACACCAACCCACCAGAATAATTAAACACGTGAGACTACCATGTGCGACTTTTCTCCCCTCCCATAATCGTGGGAACGGCTATCATGATAGTTTTAACCTCTGCAGAGTTTAGCACGCTTTACACACAAGCCCAGTAGTACTTTTATGTACTAGCTCTTCCATAGGAGCCTAGACCAAGTAACTGTAGAAGGCGATTCATTAGTTCCTTCTGTTAACACTGATACCCCCTCTAAGGTTTCGACACTACGGGTCCACCTCGTGAGCCGACGGAACCCAAATGTCCGATCTTTTTAAAGTACCGTAGTTAACAATTTTCCCTAACTACTAAGCCAGGACTAGCACATGTTGGCCGACATGCATAGGCTGGCACTTATGGTTGCACTTGTTTTGGTTTGGCCAGATAAGCACATGTCCAAGGTCCTTAGACCAAGGAGACTCCCTCCATCACACCTCATGCCAAAGTACAACCCGACTAGCCACCTTGTGTCAACACACCCCACGTAGATTTTAGTTGATTAGGCTATTAACCATAACTCAGCGCCCAATTACACCAAGTTACAACATTTAATTAAATAATTAACCTATCAACTACCAAACCCACGAGCACTAGCAACTATGCACAAGGAGTAGGCTAGGAATAACTAGGGCAGCAAATGAATGGATAAATTCACAAGGTAAATGACACAGTGTGAATAAATAGGTTCCTACCCAATCCATCAAATTACTGCATGAGATATTTGAAAGAACAATAAATAAAGGTGAGTTTTGCAATTCTTGGTAATAACATGACCACCTACACTTGCCTTGGTAAAGTCCGAGTCTTGGGGCCCTCCTTGATGATCTTGCAGCAATCCCGAACCCGAATAGTGCGTACAGACACGATCAACGGCGATCCATGCACATGCACAAGAAAAACAGCAAATCAATCAACAGAACCATATATAAATAATAATATAATAAAATACTAGGGAAAATTTGGAATCTAACGCTTCTGGAATCATCCCAAAAGGAGCTATGGTTTGCTCCGGAGAAATATTTGAAGTTTGAGCGAAATTTGGGTAAACTTCTAAATTGAAATAAGGGCAAAACCCTAATTTGGACTGCCCTTGGAATTCGGCTTGCTCGGCGAATAGCGGCGGCGGCTGGCTGACGTGGTGGGACGGCACACGAACCGAGGACGAGATCGATCCAGTTTCGGCCGAAACTTGCGAGCTAGATATCTCACTCAAATCTCCACCAAAACTAGCAAAATTTATATCCAAATTGAATGGCAGGAGATGCTCTACATGATGGTGCTCTAATCTGGGTTTCGAGAAGAGTAGATGATAGTATACCTCAAGTTTTTCTCGAGAGTAGATCGGAACTTCTTGACGGCTAGGGTTTTGGAGGTGGGGGTGTATGGTGTCGACTCCAGGGTGTCTTGGGTCCCTTATATGGTGCCAAGCACAAGGTTGGATCGGCCAAAAGAGATAGAAACGGATTAGACTTCAGTTCCTATCCGAATAGGAGTCCAAGTGCTAAAATCAAGGGTTGGGGGGCCAAAATTCGTGATCCTTGGCTTGGGACTCAAGGGATATGTGGGATAGGCTTCTAGAACCACCCCTCCCATATGTTGGGCATGAGATTCCACCGTTTGCTCATTATTTCATGTGTTTTACGAGTTTTGGAACGTTGCAACGCACAGAAATAAGGGCTAACGAAATTAATTGGGCTTGGGCTTAGAGCTATGGCTAATCTTGGCCATCTAATAGTTCTATGAATTTTTCTAGGATTTTATCTAACTATTTCCTAGGGTTTTGCCATACCCCTAACTTAAAATAATTAAACTACGGTTTTGTATATAACAATTTCCCATTGAATTATTTTTTAGGATTTTCTAAAAATTACAAGTGACATACGATAAAATAGAGGATGTCACAAACCTCCCCCCTTAAGGTGAATCTCGACCCCGAGATTTGGAGTAGGCTTGCTCAAACAACTCCAGAAATTCGGCTTTGAAATCATTCTCTTTATCCCATGTAGCTTCTGCCTCAGCATGGTTCGTCCATTGCACTTTGCAAAACCTGATAGTCCGACTTCTGGTGCATCTTTCAGCTGTATCTAAAATATTGATCGGCCTTTCTTTATAAGACAAATCTTCTTGCAAATCCATAGCTTCTATAGGCATCTTTTACTCTTCCACTCTCACACATTTCCTAAGTTGCGATACATAGAACACATTATGAACTCCTGCCAGTTGTTCAAGTAACTCCAACTGGTATGCAACTTCTCCCCTTCTTCCGATTATTGAAAACGGTCCTATATATCTTGGAGACAACTTTCCCGACACATGGAAACGTCGTAGACCTTTCAATGGTGAAACCTTTAGGTATACTCGGTCCCCGATCTCAAATTCCAACGGTCGCCTATGTTTGTCCGCATAGCTCTTTTGCCTAGTCTGTGCGGCTCTCATCTTTTATTGAATCATCTTGACTTGATCTTCAGCCTCTTTCATAATCTCTGGACCGAATAGCTTCCGTTCTCCTGTCTCATTCCAATATAAGGGTGTACGGCACTTCCTCCCATACAAAGCTTCAAATAGTGCCATTTGAATAGTTGACTAATAACTATTGTTATATGAAAACTGAGCATAAGGTAATGCATTATCCCAACTTTTTGAATCTGTCAATGCTACTGACCGAAGCATATCCTCCAGACTAACTGGGGGGTCACCGCCGGCAATGATTATATATGGGGCGATGCATGCAAGGTCCAAACTCGATGGTAGCACAAGACAAGGATTTATACAGGTTCAGGCCCTCATGGCGGAGGTAATACCCTACGTCCTGTGCTCTGGGATTATATGGGGTATATGTGTACAAGATGATCAGGAGATCAAGATGTAGATGAAGATCCAGATGCGGATGTAGGAGAGATGCCGAACTATGGCCCCCTACCCCCTTTATATAGTGTAGGGGGTGGGATTACAAGGAGGAGTCCTAGTCGGTTACGAGGTAGGATTCCTATCTATAGTTATCTTGGATTACAAGTATACCTTCCCTATTAATTAGGGATAGGCTTCTATCTTCATGTCTTTTCTTGCCGAGCAAGTCTTCTAGAATCCGAGTGGTACTCGTCCTCATCCACCCGACTTGGTCCATCCCCTGTCGGGTGGTCTTTTAGGCCCGTCGTGTGGATACCCGGGGTCTATGTTAACCACAGTTGATTTAGTATCTACAAAAATCATGTTTCATTGTGTAAAATCCGCAACCGAATTTATTTTCTTTCCAAACCAGATCCCACCAAGAACATGGTGCTTCAAGCAGCGAGCGTCGTGCGACTACAAGGTGCGCGACAGCGCGCCTTTGGGCATGATTAGAAGGACGGTTGTCGTGACCCTGGTAACCACCAAGATCCACTCACGATCCATTGCTTGTCCTAGAGTTCAAAGCTAGCAACTCATGAGCGACATGTTTCAGCAATTATCATACAGTCACAGATAACTAACAAATTACCATTATAACATGTAAAAGTAATTGGTCAAGTCAACCACTTATTACAATAATGACTTAATATTGTCTCACGAATAATTCGGAGTGCGGAATAAAATAGTGCAACGGAAAATATATGATAATGCTCCAATCCAACCCTTCTGCAATAGCTAGTCCTATGAACAATCTTGCCCGAAGTCTTCAGGTGTGTAGACAGGACCGTCGTCGTCTCCTGAATCAATGAATAGCCGGTTTTGCGAAGCATGAGTACAAAGGTACTCAGCAAGGGTCCTTAAATGATGCAAGGGTAACAAAGGACATGATGCTTTATTTTGCATAAAACCTATACTAGTATAGTTATCAATGTTTGTTGTGAAAAACAATTGTGGAACAAATATTATTATTATTAGAATCCCAAGTAAATTCTCATGGAGCTTAGCTCCCCCGAAGCTCCTCTGCAAAACAACTCTTCACGAATAACTTCTCAACAACACCAACCCATCACCAAGCAAATTAAACACGTGAGACTACCATGTGCGACTTTCCTCCCCTCCAATAACCGTGGGAACGGCTATCATGATAGTTTTAACCTCTGCAGAGTTTAGCACACTTTACCCACAAGCTCAGTAGTACTTTTATGTCATAGCTCTTCCGTAGGAGCCCAGACCAAGTAACTGTACAAGGCGATTCGTTAGTTCCTTCTGTTAACACTGATACCCCCTCTAAGGTTTCGACACTACAGGTCCACCTCGTGAGCCAACGGAACCCAAAGTACAGTATGTTAACAGCTTTCCCTAACTACTAAGCCAAGACTAGCACATGTTGGCCGACATGCTTAAGCTAGCAATTTATGGTTGCACTTGTTTTGGTTGTGCCAGATAACCACACGTCCAAAGTCCTTAGACCAAGGAGACTTCCTCCATCACACCTCATGCCAAAGTACCACCTGACTAGCCACCTTGTGTCAACACACGCCACGTAGATTTTAGTTGATTTGGTTATTAACCATAACTCAGCATCCAACTATACCAAGTTACAATATTAATTAAATAATTAACTTATCAACTACCAAACCCATGAGCACTAGCAACTATGCACAAGGAATAGGCTAGAAATAACTAGGGCAGCAAATGAATGGATAAATTCATAAGGTAAATGACACAATGTGAATAAATAGGTTCCTACCCAATCCATCAAATTAATGCATGAGATATTTGAAAGAACAATAAATAAAGGTGAGTTTTGCAATTCTTGGTAGCAACATGACCACCTACACTTGCCTTGGTAAAAGTTCGAGTCTTGGGGTCCTTCTTGATGATCTTGCAGCGATCCCGAACCCGATCAGTGCGTACAAACACGATCTACGGCGACCAATGCACATGCACAAGAAAACAACAAATCAATCAACAGAACTATATATAAATAATAATATAATAAAATACTAGGGAAAATTTGGGATCTAACGCTTCTGGAATAACCCGAAACGGAGCTACGTTTTGCTCTCGGGAAATATTTAAAATTTGGGTAAAAATTGGGTAAACTCCTAATTTGAAATAGGGGCAAAACCCTACTCGGGCCGCCCTTGGAATTCGGCCCACTCGGCGGTCTCTCGGTTTTTGGCCAGCCCCAAGGAGGAGGCGCGCGGGAAGGCGAGGCGCACAGCGGGGACACGCGGCGGCGCGGCGTGGAGCAAGGCGCGGCGCGCGACGGCGCGGGGGAAGGCGTGGCGCGCGGGGTTCGGCCATGGCGCGCGCTGTCGGCCGAGCGGGTGCAGCTGAGCGGGAGCGGGCTGGCGTAGGGACATGCGGCAGCTCGGGGTGGCGCACCGCAGTACACACGGCGAACGGCGGCGGCGGCTGCTGGCTGACGCGCCAAAGAGGGTGCGCGCACCGAGGCGAAGATCGACCCGGTTTCAGCCAAAAACTTGCGGGCATGGTTTCTAGGGCAAATCTAATCCAAATACTTCAAAATTTGTGCTCAAATTGAATGCACGAGCTGCTCTACACAATGGTGAGGTCTAATTTGGGTTTCGAGAAGTGTAGTTGACGGTGTACCTTAAGTTCTTCCCGGGAGTAGATCGGAACTTCTCGACGTCTAGGGTTTTGGAGGTTGGGGTGTATATGGTGTCGACTCGGGGGGGTCTTGGGTCCCTTATATACTGCCAAGCACAAGGTTGGGTCATCCAAAAGAGATAGAGACGGATTAGACTTGGAGTTCTTATCCGAATAGGAGTCCAAGGGCTAAAATCAAGGGCTGGGGGCCAAAATTGATGATCCTGGGCTTGGGACTCAAGGAATACGTGGGATAGGCTTCTAGAACTCCCCTCCCACAAGTTGGGCACGAGATTACACTGTTTGCTCATTATTTCATATGTTTTACGAGTTTCGGAACGTCGCAATGCACAGAAATAAGGGCTAACGAAATTATTTGGGCTTAGGCTTAGAGCTATGGCTAATCTTGGCCATCTAATAGTTCTACGAATTTTTCTATGATTTATCTAACTATTCCCTAGGGTTTTTGGCATACTCCTAACTTAAAATAATTAAACTAGGGTTTTGTATATAACAATTCCCCATTAAATTAGTTTTTAGGATTTTCCAAAATTACAAGTGACGTAAGATAAAATAGAGGATGTCACAAACCTGCCCCTTAAGGTGAATCTCGACCTCGAACAACTCCGGAAATTCGTCTTTCAAATCATCCTCTTTCTCCCATGTAGCTTCTGCCTCAGTATGGTTTGTTCATTGCACTTTGCAAAACCTGATAGTCCGACTTCTGGTGCATCTTTCAGTTGTATCTAAAATTTTGATCGGCCTTTCTTTATAAGACAAATATTCTTGCAAATCCATAGCTTCTATGGGCATCTTTTCTTCTTCCACTCTCACACATTTCCTGAGTTGCGATACATGGAACACATTATGAACCCCTGCCAGTCGTTCAGGTAACTCCAACTAGTATGCAACTTCTCCCCTTCTTCCGATTATCGGAAACGGTCCTATATATCTTGGAGACAACTTTCCCGACACATGGAAGCGTCGTAGACCTTTCAATGGTGAAACCTTTAGGTATACTCGATCACCGATTTCAAATTCCAACGGTCGCCTATGTTTGTCCACATAGCTCTTCTGTCTAGTCTGTGCGGCTCTCATCTTTTGTTGAATCATCTTGACTTGATCTTCAGCCTCTTTCAGAATCTATGGTCCAAATTGCTTCCGTTCTCCCGCCTCATTCCAATATAAGGGTGTACGGCACTTCTTCCCATACAAAGCTTCAAATGGTGCCATTTGAATAGTTGACTAATAACTATTGTTATATGAAAACTCAGCATAAGGTAATGCATTATCCCAACTCTTCGAATCTGTCAATGCCACTGACCGAAGCATATCCTCCAATATTTGATTTGTCCTTTCAGTCTGCCCATCAGTTTGCGGATGGTAAGCACTACTGAAAGCTAGATGAGTGCCTAACAGAGAATGAATCATATTCCAAAATTTTGATGTAAACTGTGTTCCTCTGTCTGACACAATTCTCTTCGATACCCCATGTAAACAGACAATTCTTGACATGTAGATCTCTGCCAACTTAGCACTATCATACCGTGTCTTCACCGGTATGAAATGGTCTACCTTTGTTAACGATCAATGATTACCCATATTGAATCGTAACCCCTTTGTGTCCTCGACAAACCTACTATGAAGTCCATACCGACTTCCTCCCACTTCCATTCTAGCACACGCAAAGGTTGTAGCAATCCTGTTGGTCTTTGATGCTCGGCTTTTACTCTTTGGCACACATCACACAATGCAACATATTCTGCTATATCTTTCTTCATTCCTGACCACCAGTACCTTTCCTTCAAATCCAAATATATTTTGGTACTTCTCGGGTGAATAGAATATGCAGAAGCATAAGCTTCCCTCATGATTAACTTCCTAAGATCGTCCTTTGCTGCTACAACTATCCTCTTACCAAACCACACCATTCCTTCCTTATCCACAGTGAATCATGGCATTTTTTCCAGAATCATTATTACGATAATATCGTGAATAGCCTCGTCCTCGACTTGAGCCTACTTGATTTGATCTTGAAGATCTGGATGTACCTCCATTACACCCAACATAGACATCACATATCCTTGTGGAACGATCATTAGATTTAACTTCTCGGTTTCTTGCTGTACGTACTCATTCTTTGGCTTACGATTTAATGCATGCGCTACCACATTGGCTTTACCTTCAAGATAATGAATACCAACATCATAGTCTGCAAGTTGTTCTAACCATCTCCTTTGCCTCATATTAAGATTTGGCTGAGTAAATATATACTTGAGACTCTTGTGATCATTGTATATCTCCGTGCGATTCCCGATCAAATAATGCCTCCATAACTTCAGTGCATGCATTACTGCTGCTAACTCCAAATCGTGCGTAGCATAGTTTAACTCATGCGGCCTCAATTGACGTGAAGCATACGCGACGACTCTTCCTTCTTGCATAAGCACGCATCCAATTCCCAACTTTGAAGCATCACAATATACCTCAAAGTCCTTGTGGATATCTGGTAGAATTAATACCAGTGGTGATGTTAGTTTCCTCTTCAATAATTCAAAACTATCCTAACACTGAACTGTCCATTTGAATTTAGCATCCTTCTTCAATAGTTGCATAAGGGGTCTTGCAATCTTAGAGAATCCCTCTATGAAACAACGGTAATATCCCACAATTCCAAGAAATCCTCTAACCTTCTTTACTGATTTGGGCACCTTCCAATCTAGAATTTCACTAACTTTCGATGGATCTACAGACACACCATCCTTGGAAATAATGTGTCCTATGAATGCTACCTCCTTGACCAAAAATCACACTTCGAATGCTTAGCATACAACTGATGCTCCCTCAACTTCTACAACACAAGTCTCAAGTGCTCGGCATGCTCTTCTTCGTCCTTTGAGTAAATGAGTATATCATCTATGAACACAACGACAAACTTGTCCAAATACTCCATCAACACTTTGTTCATGAGCATCATAAAGTGCGCAGGAGCGTTAGTAAGTCCAAATGACATTACCGTATATAATCCATAGTGTGTAGTAAACATGGTCTTCGGAATATCTTCAGCACTAAGTTTGATCTGGTGATAACCTGACCTCAAATCAATTTTGGAAAATACCGTAGCACCTTTCAACTGATCGAACAAATCATCCACTCTTGGCAACGGATACTTGTTCTTTATAGTCACTTCGTTGAGCTTTTGATAATCCACACACATTATCAAGGTCTTCTCACGCTTTTTCTCCACAAAAATAACTGGTGACCCCCATGGAGAAATACTAGGTCTAATAAAGCCTTTGCCCTTTAAATCTTTGAGCTGCTTCTTTATTTCTGCCAACTCTTTAGGATTCATACGATACGGACGCTGAGAAATCGGTTCTGTTCCTGGATACAAATCAATACAAAATTCCACTTCTCGATCAGGTGGTATTCCAGGCAAATCCTCTGGAAAAACATCCACAAACTCGTTCACTATCGGAGTTTCTTCCAATGATAGAGGCTCTTCTCCTTCTCCTTCTCCTCTCACCGTCTTCAAGTGGTGAAGCATAACGACAGAACTTCCATTCTGCACGGATTCATACTTGACTGTCTCTCCTTCCATGGTAGTGAGGGTCACCGATCTTTCAACCCAGTCAATCTTTCCTTAATATTTGGTTAACCAATCCATACCCAATATCACTTGGATACCTTTAGAATTGAGCATAATCAACTTGGTAGGAAACTTATATCCTTCGATATCCAGTTCTATATCCGCACATCCCACATCTACCTTCATAATCCCTCTAGGTGTTTGAATGAGAAAAGATTGCCGAAGGGGTATAATCTTCCAACTATTCTCTACTACCACATCTTTCGTAATAAAAGAATGTGAAGCTCCCGAATCAAATAAAACAGTAACTAGGATTGAGTTTGCTAGGAACTTACCGAGAACGATGTCCTGGGCGTCCCGAGCTTCTTCCGCTGTAACGTGGTTAACACGTCCGCTTCCTTGGGATGTCTTGATAGCACTCCCGCGATTCTGCCCTGGTTGCGGCTGCCGTGTAGGTGTACCTCCTTGATTTGCTGAGTCTGAACTCCCTTGTTGAGTGGACAGTCATACGACAGATGTCCTGGTTGGTGACACCTATAGCATGTTACGCCCACCTTAGCTTTATTCTGGCTCTACACCTATCCTCCCGTCTGAGGGGCTTGACGAGCTTGCTAGGAGTTGCTTCCCTGCTGGTTGGCATTCGATTGCTTGTACCCAGAATTGTAAAACTGTCGGGTCTGATTCTGTCCTTGGCCAGCATTCTGATACAGATTGGCACGCTGGCGTGCGTTGTTGCCAGACTGCTGAGTACCAAACTTCCTCTTTTTCTCCTTGTTATGCTTACGTTGTGCTCCCTCCAGAATCCGAACTCTTTCAGTGACATCATCAAAAGTTTGACAACGAAGGGATTTGATTTGCATCGCATACCAAGTATCGAGGCCTTCAGTAAACCTCCAGACCTTAGCCCTCTCTGTGGCAACCAGATCAGGTGCATAACGGGATAGTTCGATGAACTTGCTGATGTACTGATCTATGGTCTGATTATTCCGACGTATTGTCTCAAACTCCCTCTTCTTCTCTTCCCGCGCATTCAATGCAATGTGATAACTCTTGAACAATTCTACGAAATCATCCCATACCATATTGCCAAAGTTGGGGTTGGTGGCACAATAATTCTCCCACCAATGAGCTGCATTGCCTTTCAGCATATGAGAAGCATACTGCACACTCTCGTAGTCATCACAATTGGCCAAATAGAGCTTACTCTCTACACTTCTCAGCCAATCTTTAGCTTCAATAGGATTTTCAACTCCAGAGAATTCTGGGGGCCTAGTTCCCATAAATTCCCTGAACTTTTAGCGAACCTGCACCGGTGCTTGCATTTGCTGCTGGGATGGATTATTCAGGCGATCCACAATTAAGTGCAACCCTTGTAGTTGTTACAAGAGATGGAAATGAGCTACTCAAGTTGAATGGGCCCAAAATGGGCTGAATATACATGTATAGGAGAGAAAGAAAATATGCGAACAGGACCCTATAGAACTATAAAAACAGAGAGGTCCTATACAAATAGCTATTCTAACACCCTCCTCAAACTCATGGTGGATCAACAACATTGAGTTTGGAAATGTGTAAATCATGATGTGCTCTAGTCTAAGCCTTGGTGAAGTCAGCAAGCTGATGAGCTGAAGTCACATACTGAAGGGTAATCACTTGATTTTGCACTTGTGAGCGAAACATAGTGAGCTGCACCGCCAATGTGATTGGTGAGCTCATGCTTCACAGGATCACGAGCAATGCTGATTGCGCCAGTGTTGTCGGAGCACACAGCTATCGGAGATGTGACAGAAACTCCAAGATCACCAAGAAGCCAACGAAGCCAAGTGATTTCGGCCGTAGCCGAAGATAGGGCACGAAGCTCAGCCTCTGTGCTGGAGCGAGACACTACATCCTGTCGCTTGGTCTTCTAGGAGATCAGCGAGGAGCCGAGGAAGACACATTAGGCCGAGACAGACTTGCGATCAATAGGATCGCTAGCCCACGTAGCATCCGAGTAAGCCTGCAACTGAAGAGAGCTAGAGCTGGAGAAGAGCAGGCGACGATCGGCCGTACCACACAGGTAGCGAAGAACCCGAAGAAGATGCCCATAGTGCACACTCGTAGGAGACGCCATAAACTGACTGAGCATATGAACAGCATGCGAAATGTCCGGTCGAGTAATGCCCAAGTACACAAGGCTTCCCACTAGGTGACAGTAACGAGTGGAATCCTCAAGAGGAACTCCATCAGTAGGCCATAGTTGAAGGTGAAGCTCCATAGGTGTGTCTGCTGTGCGCTCATCCGCGGGACAAGCATTATCAAGGAGCTCCTGGATGTACTTGCGCTGAGAAAGGTAGTAGCCCTCTAGTGTATGATCAATCTCAATCCCGAGGAAGTACCAAATAGGGCCCAGATCAGACATCTAAAACTGCTCACTGAGGCGAGCCTTGACAAAGGCTATATACTTAGTATCATCACCAGTGATGAGCATGTCATCAACATACAGGAGAAGCAAGGTGCGACCTTGAGCAGAAGTGTGAACAAAAAGAGCTGGGTCGTGAGGACCGGGAACAAAACCAGCAGCAGCAAGAACAGATGCAAGACGCTCAAACCAAGCCCGTGGAGCCTGCTTGAGGCCATAGAGAGAGCGTCTGAGACGAAGCACGAAGCCCTGAGGAACACTGTACCCGGGAGGAGGATACATGTAAACCTCCTCACGAAGGTCACCATGAAGAAAGGCGTTCTTCACATCAAGCTGAGAAATAGTCCAGTGGGGAACTGCAGCCAAGGCTATGTGAGAAAGAATAGTGGTCCGATGAGCAACAGGGGAAAAGGTCTCACCGTAGTCACGACCGTACTCCTGTTGGAAACCACGAGCCACAAGGCAAGCCTTGTAGCGCTCAAGAGAACCAGCAGAGCGGGTTTTAACCTTAAAAACCCACTTGCAGGTGATGGGATGAGCAGTAGAAGGACAGGGAACAAGAGCTCAAGTGCCAATACGCTCAAGTGCAGCCAACTCCTCAGACATGGAAAACTGCCACTCAAGGTGAGTAAGAGCCTCGCGATAGGAGGAAGGCTCAGGAAGAAGGGTGACAGAAGCCGAAAACCCATAGCGGACAGGGGGAACGAGAGTGGGAGAGTGGATCTATCACGAAGAGCATACTGTGGGGGTGGTGGAGCGGGATCAACGGAAGGAACCGATGGACGGCGAGAGTAGTCAAAAAGAACAGGTGGACACGACGACAGAGGTGGTGGAGGTGGCGAGGAAGAAACAGGTGCTGGTGGTGGAGTCTGCAAGGAAGAAGGTGGTGGAGCTGGTGGAGCTAAGAGTGGAGAAGATGGAGTAGGAAAAGTCTCAACAGGTGAAGAAGTGGAAGAAGAGGGAACTGTCGAGGTGGGGGATGAAGTAGTAGTGATAGGTGGGGAAGTGAACGGAGAAAAGATGAACTGCTCAGGAAGACTCAAAAAAGAGAGAGACTGAAGTAAGAGAGAATTGTGATGTGGAGATGTGGAGAGTCAAAGGAGCGAGAGGCGTTAAAGAAGGAGCAGGACTCATCAAACTGGACATCTCGAGAAACCAGAATCCGACAAGCAAGGGGATCCCAACAACGAAAACCCTTGCACTCAGAATCATAGCCAAGAAAAACACACTGCACTGACTGAGCAGAAAGCTTCGTCCTCTCTCGAGGCTGGAGAAGAACGTAGACAACACAGCCAAAAGTGCGAAGGTGACTATACTAAGGAAGGCGACCGAAGAGACGCTCAAAGGGAGTAGAACCCTGAAGGGCAGTGGATGGCTGCATGTTGATGAGATAAACAGCTGTGGAAGCAGCCTCAGCCTAGAGGTGTGAGGGAACAGAAGCAGAGAGCATCAGGGCCCGAGCAGTCTCAAGAATATGGTGATGTTTGCGCTCGGCAACTCCATTCTGAGTATGAGCACCAGTGCACGAGTATTGAGGGAGGGTGCCATGATCCAAGAGAACCTGTCGAAGAGCATTAGAAAGATACTCTCCGGTAGGGATGAAAATGGTACGGATAATTTCCGACCGACCGAGGCATAATAATATCCAAAAATATTGAGCCGGATAATTTTATGGATATCCGAATCCGACAAGGCGGATACGGTACGGATACAAATAATATCCGATGGATATTATTCGAGCTTTTCTTGGATAATATCCGATGGATATTATCCGATTAGCTAAATCCATCTATAAACTATCTCTATTATATTTCTATAGGATGAATAACTAACACATATAACAACTAGATGCATGTGATTTTACATTTTTTTGCTTTATCGGGTATGATACTTACACACCATCATTTTCATGGGCCACAAAGTTGAGTCACAAAGAGATAACTATATGTATTTGGATATACTTATTTCTTTAGTATATGTTTTCGTGTATTATCCGAGAGAGTATCCGTGTCCGATCCGTATTTGTATCCGATATTATTCGTATCCGTATTTGTATCTGGTACTATCCGTATCCGAATTCGTATCCGATCAAACTAAATGGATCAAATACAATATGAGTGGTTTCCGATCCGTATCCGATCCGTTTCATCCCTACTCCGGTAGAGTCAGCACGAAACATATGAATAGGGGAGTCGAAGTGTGTGCGAGCCATGGCAGCGAAGGCCTGGTAAGCAGCTGGCACTTAATCACGAGATTTGAGAAAGTAGATCCAAGTGAAGCGAGAGTAATCATCAACAAAGATAACAAACTAGCGATGGCCCCCTTTCGAAACGAAGGGTGAACTAAAGCAAAAGGACAATCCGACATAGACTGACTGATGGAATAAGGCAGCTGTAGCTGTTTACCAAGCTTACAGCCCTGATAGGAGAGGGAGGCCTCATGAGAAACCTTCCCAAGGACACCACGAGTCATAAGAGATGACAAGCGAGAACTCGACATATGACCTAACCGATGATGCTACAGAGCAAAACTGGTGGTGGTGTTGGTGGTGGTGAAGGCAATGGCATTGGATGCGACGATCGACTGGCTGAGATGTGGAGGTGTAGCAGCGGAAGGAAGGCGAAGCCAGTCAAGCTCCCACAGCCGTGGGGAGCCACGGGTGCGCCGGCCAGTACCAACTAGGGTCCTGAACTATAAGCCTAGATAAAACATGAGTCAGACTCAAGAGTAATTCTGAAACCAAGATCAGTAAGTTGGCCAGCAGAGATCAGCTGCATAGTGAGACAAGGCACATAAGAAACAAAGGGAACACTAAAAGATGATGTGTGTAGAGCACCTTGCCCAGTAACTGAGAGGGAGGTGCCATCAGCTGTTTTCACAATCACTGGACGAGCTGGGAACCTCATAGAGGTGAGGTGAGTAGAATCAGGAGTCATGTGAAAGGAAGCTCCAGAGTCCAGATACCAGATACCAGATACCTGATCCAGTAGAGGAAGACTGGCTGGTAGTGATAAAGGAGGCCTTACGAGACCTGGAGAGCTCAGGGCGCTCAACGTGCTGAACCAGAGCCTGGGCGCACTCGAGAGCACGAGAGTCAGAGCCCCGAGAAGGACCAGCACTGTCGCCGACTGCAGGGCTGCCAGACTGCTGTCGCTGCTGTCGATCACGGAGAGTCCTACACTGCTGGATCGTGTGCCCTCGATGACGACAGTAGTTGCAGAAGCTGCGAGATCCCCCTGCGGCAGGTGTCGCTGCTATAGTCGGTGTAGAAGCAGCGGGCACCACCACCCCCTACGGCCTGACCATGAACAAGCACCGGAGGAGCAGGAGCAAGAGGAAGCGACAAAGTCACCGACAGCAGAGGCATCTCAAAAGAACCCAATACAGTAGCCGACGATGGGAGAATGCCACGGAGGTGTCTCCTCTACCCGGACCTGAGTCAGTGCCTCATGCAGAGTCGGAAGAGGCGAGCTGGCCAGGAGCTGAGCACGAAGGGGCTCAAACTCCGGACGAAGCCGGCTGAGAAACTGGAAAACCCTCGCACCAAGACGGTGATCCCGAAGGCGAACACACTACGAGCAGTGGACATCGGGAGTAGGCTCTCGAGCATCTAGCTGACGGTAAACATCGCCGAACCACCGGTTGAAGTCGTCAACAGTGGAGTCCTGCAGCTGGAGTGTCTCGGCCTCACGCAGAAGAGAAGTATAGAGCGCCTGACTGCTGGGCTGGTATGTAGCCTGGACATAGAGCCACATCGCCCGAGACGACTCTAGGGGGACCACGTCAACAGCAAGATCATGACACATACTGCCGACGAGGACATGAACTGCACGATTCTCAGCAGCAGTCCAATCGCAAAGGCGCTCAACAGCGGTGTTGTATGTCCGGACAGCCTGCTGGACGATGGGATCAACAGGAGCACCATCCGCAGCAGGCTGAGGAGCAGGACCAGGGACTGCAGGCAGCGCTGGAGGAAGAGTGGTGCCGATGAGATGTCCCCAGAGCCCCTAGCTGTTGAGGCAGATGCGAAGGAGAGTGGACCAGTCACGAAAGTTAGATCCGTCAAACTATATGCCCGAAAGCTGAGCCGGTCTAGAGAAGCAAGACAACGAAGCCATGGCGCAGATCACCGAAACCGCACTGACAATGGGAGAAACGACGGGCCTAGAGGAGGCCTGGTGGCATGACCCGGTGCAGCGGCGCAGATCTGCACTGCGCTGGCGGCGTGGCCTGGCGCGGCGCAGCCCGACGGGGGCAGCACGAGAGGCGGCGCGGGAGGAGGAACGGCGAGGGAGGAGGATGGCGAGGTCCTCCGGGGATGGCGGCGGCGCCGCCGGTGGCCGGATGGCCAGGAGTAGGTGGCGGCAGCTAGGAGTGGGGGTGGGGAACCCTAACCCTAGTCTATTGATACCATGTTAGAAGAGATGAAAATGAGCTGCTGAAGTTGAATGGGCCCAAAATGGGCTGAATATACATGTATAGGAGAGAAGAAAAATATGCGAACAGGACCCTATGGAACTATACAATAGCAGAGAGGTCCTATGCAAATAGCTATTCTAACAATAGTATCACAGCATCGTGTGCTGGTCCAGCTGGGGGTGGGGGTGGTGATGGCGGTGGTTGCGGCTGCTGCTGCTGTTACTGTTGCTGTTGTTGCTGCTACTGCTATTGCTGTGCGGCAACATTGGCTTGCTCGGCCTAGTTGGCTTCTTCTTGATTCTCTTGGGCATTAACCACAACTGGAGCAACATCCTCCTCGATCACTTCTGGGACGGCTTGCTGATCCAATCCTCCATCCAAATTGAACGGAATGGGTTGAATTCCTCTTCCACGGCCTCTTCCTCTTCCTCTGCCATGGGCTCCATGTCCTCTAACCAACTGCTGGCACAAAGGATTGCAAAAGGACTAAGCCGGACATCCCCAGAAGGAAGTTATATGAAAGGGTTTTCATCACTCATTACAAAGATCCAAAGGAAGATAGCAACACACCCTCATGCTAACATAAGTTGGCATGCACATGAGAAAATCCAACTCAAACTTGGGTTACAAGCACGAACAACAAATTAGTGGTATTATAATATTGACTTATTATAGAGTATCTTAATCTTCATACATAGGAAGTATGTAGTTGAGCCGATTTTAAGGAGTTCCTTGAAAAAAGAAAATTTCTTTTGGAAATGTACGGACATTGCACGGAACCGTATAGATTTTATGATGACATAAATAACCAACACACAGCATCACATCAAACTTTATACCAAAGGTAACTTTATTAATAACTTGCTAATATTAAAGTATAATGAACATCCATATCACACCGAGAAACCCAAACATTGATATGGTATGCTTCACACACTGTTTTAATTAAAGTACGACAAAAGAACTAATTAAAATCGAACTATTCTAGTTTGACGCAACTGAATCCTCCATCTCTAAGGGTTCTTCTTCCTCGTCATCCTTGTCACTTGCATCTTCTATCACAATCAGCTCCACTTCCTTCTTTGCCTCTTCGCGTTGGTTCTTGAAAGCTGAGGCTATTCCCAGTCTAACTTTGCCTTCTTAACTTCGTGCTTGTTGCGCTCCCTTGCTAACTCAGCATCATCTTCTTCTATCTCCCTCTTCATCTTATTGAGACGATCGGTCTCCCGGTTGAACCTTTGTGTCATCAAGGCTTCACGCTCATCCAATGCTTGCTTCTTCTTGAGATAGTCGATCTTAGCTTGGTGAACGCTTTTTATTTCAGCTATAACTCACTTCGTTGGTCATCCTTCACCTTCGCCATTTCTTCCTTAAGCTCTTCAAGTAGATCCGTCATATCTTCAATTTGTTCTTCTTGACTTGCCACTTTCTTCTCATACTCCAACTCATTGTTGCGAGCGATGTCGTATGCCTTCTCCAGCAACTTCAGATACTCTACTGAGGTGAATGTGGTTGAGTCAGTCTCCCCTTCAAGCGCACTTGTGATACGGCTTCCATTCACCAAGCAGTTATCCTTGCACTGGCGAGGAATATAGATGTACGGACCATCCTTCAATGACCTCCCATGTACATGAGCTAAGTGCATCACGGCCTTTCTTGCTACTAATTGCACAGCACGTTCTACGGTCTCTGCTGCATCATCTAAGCATGCCATCCTTGGTGATCCTTCCTCGGTCACGTAGGGAACATCCAGGTAAACACGCCTCGGACTCTTCCGGTTGAGGAAAATCTGGTCAACGGAGTATGCCGGTCTCTCCATGAGCCCTAGTTGGCGCATCACTCCCCAACACTACAGGAATCCGAGTTAATTTCGTCGGCCAGAAACCGACGAAAATAGGGGTCAAACCGACGAAATTAATATAATTTCGTTGGTTTGCCGACGAAATTAACCCGACGAAATGTGCTGGACAAAAATAAACACATTTTCGTCGGTTGCCGAAGAAATTACTTTATTTTCATCGGTTTTAAAGGCCGACGAAATAAATATACCGATGGCTTGCAACCCCGTCGGAAGGCTGACGTGGCATGTAATTTCGTCGGCCAAAGCCGACGAAAATAACTGCCACGTCAGCTGAAATAAAACGGTGGAGGTGGCGCGTCGGGATGAAGTGGCACTTAATTTTGTCGGTTTTGGCCGATGAAATTACATTTTTTTTTTAGAAAAAAAGAAAAAGAAAAAGGGTGCTCTATTTTAATTGAAAATTCATAGAAAATCATAGAAAATTCTGAAAATTCACAGATATTCATATCATCACAAAGTCAAAAACAATTCTAGTGTTGTAAGGATTATTTGTGGTTTTATGCCTTATGACCTTAAGTAATGGCTGAGTAATTTAAAAGGATGAAAAAGTAGCCTTCCACTACAGTTCAACACAAAGAACGCAAGCAAAAAAAAATATATTTTATCCAGCAAACGACTGTTGCCCCATACAAATAACAAACAAGAGAATCGCAACATCAATTTAGATTGGACATTTGGTCATCACCAGGTCAGTGGAAAACAAGAATTCCACTACCGCAATGCAGTAGAAGCAGTCATAAAGCTTATTCCTACGAAAAAAAATGTGAGAACTAGATAACAGTTTATTAGAGATACATCTAGGAGAAAAGCGCACAGTACTCGCTGGCCTCATGAGCCATTTCTTCAATGGTTCTATCTTTTCTTTCTATGTCCAGGTCAAGCTTTTCCTTCAATTCTCTCTTTCTTATTAGTCTGTTGCAAAGCAAAAGGTAAGTTTTATATGGCAAAAATATATGAAACTAGAAAACAGGTTAGGTCACAAACCGCATCATATATTTCATCATTTTTTTCGAAGTCTCCTTTCGTCCTGGGCACAACATGGACGTGGACATGTTGGACTGTTTGGCTAGATTCAGGACCATCCTAGCGGCCGCGGGGCGATCTGCGCATCGATGTGCGGCAGCTGGTCGACGGGGGTGGCGATGCGGAGGCACGCGACGGTGAGCAGGCGGACGCGGCGGCGTGGGGCGTGAGCGTGCGGGTGGCGGCGTGGGGGAGCGGGTGTGCCGGCGGCAGGGGGCGGCGCAGAGGGCAGCGTGGAGGGCTCGCGTGCGATGGCGGCTTGGGAGAGCAGCATGGAGAGCGCGGCGCCGCTAGGTTAAAAGATGTGCACAAGTGAAATGGGCCGCCCAGGTTTAGTGGGCCGTAATTTCGTCAGTTTTGGCCGACGAAATTACGACCACGCCAACTTTGGTGCTCGCGATGTGCCACCATCATATTTTCGTCGGTCCAAACCGACGAAATTATGGCCACGTCATACGGTCGCATAGTAATTTCATCGGTTTGGGCCGACGAAATTAAGTCCACGTCATCTGCGACACGGAATGTGCCATAACCATATTTTCGTCGGTCCAAACAGACGAAATTATTAGTTATTTCGTCGGCCAGGCCTGAACAGATGAAATTATGGATATATTTTCATCGGTGGTGGAAAACAGACGAAATTATGGTCTTATTTTCGTCGGGTTTTTTCAACCGACGAAAAAACTTCGTTTTGCTGTAGTGCAAAGCATAGCAGGGAATCCTTGGGTCTCGTCCACTTGAATAGGTCTCGACATCTACCATAGGTAATACCAACTAGCTAGACCAACAAGCTTAGAAAGTTAAGATAAAGAGAATTTTATATTATATAAAACATAACCCAATTTCTAGGCTGTACGGTGAACTATCTACAGTCCTAGGGTTGAACTGCTCTGATACCAAACTCTGTGATGACCCTAGTTACCACCAAGATCCATTCACGATCCATTGCTAGTCCGAGAGATCGATACTAGCAACTCAAGAGCGACATGTTTGAGCAATTATCATACACACAAATAACTAACAAATTACCATTATAACATGTAAAAGTAATCGGTCAAGTCAACCACTTGTTACAACTAGTAAGCGGGCACGTGCAAAGCACGTCTCATGATACATGATTGAAGAAAATAATACACTTTTAAAACATAAATACACTTTCATATTGACAATACACTTCCAAACATAAATTTGTTTCCTTTTTACAACAGGAATAAGTGATTCATTGGTTTAGAGTCCATGTAAGTACAACTCATTGCTTTCATTCTTTTTTTAAAAAACAACTTAATTTATTTTTCATTGGTAGCAGATCATGCAGTTGGAGCATCAAATAGGTGAAAGCATTGATGAGGATATTAGGTGGTTAGCTCGAGGTCCACTTGAGATAGCAAAAAGACACAGAGCCTTTAATATACGTGGATTTAGATTTCGAGCAAAGCGCTATGACAAGAAGACTCAAAACAGCGGTGTAGTTGTGACTGCAAAAACATCGAGATTTGCTTCGACAAGTGATTCTAATCCTGTCCTTCGAGATGTCATGTACTACGGAAGGATAAAAGACATAATTGAACTAGACTATTATGGAAAGTTTTCGGTCATGTTATTTAAATGTGAATGGGTGGATGGTACCGATGATAATGGATTGAAAACAGACCGGTTTGGATGTACTCTTGTTAATTTCTCACACCAATGTCATACTGGCGAAGAATCTGAGCATGAACCTTTTGTATTTGCCAATCAAGTTGACCAAGTGTTCTATGTGGACGACCATTTAAATCCAGGATGGTCAGTTGTGCTAAAGATGAAACCAAGAGATAATTTTGAAATGGGCGAAGAGTGGAATGATGTGGAAACAGAACCTTATCACATCGGTCAACTAAGTGAACTTTTTGATAATGCTCATGACAATCTAGCATGGGTTAGAAAAGATATAGAGGGAACAACCGTAGATCCTACTAAAGAGATGGCAAAATAGTTTTGAGGAATTGTACCAAGTGTCTAGTTTTTATGTTCTTCTTTGTGAGTAGCACTATTTCCCTGTCCTTCATTTATTCAACATTTGTGCTTTTATTCAACATTTGTGCTTTTAAGTTCAATTATTAAAACTCAATTTTTGTACCTATCCTGTTTCAATATTTGCAGTTGTGCATTGCAGGATGTCATGAGGGAATGCAAAAGCTATAAGGGAAGTCGGGTCGGTTTGTTTAAGTGACGTGGCTGGTCTGAAGAGGTGCGCCTGGGTCATAGCTAATACTGGTGCGTATTCTTGGTTTGCTTGCATTTTTAATTGTTTTGAGCCAGTGCTCCTTTTAACATACTAGTAAGCGGCCACGTGCAAAGCACGTCTCATGATACATGATTGAAGAAAATAATATATCTATTCATATTGACAATACACGTCCAAACATAAATTGACAAAATCATAATGAAAATAGTAAGATTATATTGGCACAAGAAAGTAGATTGCATCCATTGAAGTCATCAACTCCCATAGCTTGAAAAGGTCTTCTTCTACTGCAAGACTGCTTTTTTGAAAGCTTGGTAATAGTAATTCCTATGTATGGAATTAATACAAGTAAATGGCTGGTGTTGCTTTCGGAAGGTCTTGGAGAGTTGGAGCTCACTGACTATAATTTCAGCAGAAAACAGTAGACAAGTCCAAAGCCCTTAGCAGTTAGCACCCAGTCATACCTTAAACCCATGTCTGATTTGCAACGTGAAAAACTGGAACATACAGAAGTACATCCTAGAGCGGATGACCCTTGTAGCATTACAAATTTACAATTTGCAGAGCTCACAATTTACAAGTTAATCAGCACTTAGAACATTGCCTTTAGTGCCTCTATGTGTGTTTGCTGAATGGCAATGCTCATATCGGTTATTTCACGAAAAGCTAGAGAATTGCTATCGAGCATTTTTCTGATAGCAAATTGTGAAAAAGAAAAGGTTGCCCACCTGTCATTCCAAGCACAAATAAGAACTCACTGAGAATAAGTCAGTAATATGGCACCTGTACATGGCTAAAAAAACAAAGGAAGTAGAAGGCCATATATATTTTACACTCGGTACCTGATTACTGCACTCTGCATTGACAAGTAGTACATGCTACCGCTAGGATGCAACTGATTAGTGCAATCTGCATTGGTCTATTTTCTGCCCCTGCATGCTCAGCTTTCTTCCTTTTAACCTGAGCACATGGAGGCGGCTATTAAACACCATTTATTTTGATAGTATAAGCAATGCAATAATAAAGAAAACCAAACTTCTAACTCACAAATAAACTGGAAATTGATATATAAAATAACCCTGTCAGCAAGAAGAAAAATCAAATAATAACTGTTAGGTACTATGATTTAAAAGGGAAATGGAAGTGTCCAGAAATAGACTATGCAAGTTACTATTTCATACAAAGATAAAGAAAAGGTATATCATTCTACACATACCGCAGCACTAATGATTCCCTCTAGTTGAGCATTATCAACAGTTCAACACCAACACAATTCCAAAGGTAATGCACCAATAAAACAGGAGGAAATAGTAACATTCCAATATATTGAGAAGCTCTGAAGCTGGATAAGTCCTTTATAAAACCAGGTTTCTAGTAAGTATGCAATAGCCTAGTTGAATGATAGAACATATAGCTAGGAAGAATATTGACCAGCCTAGAAAGATTAAGAACCGAGAACAGTAATATTCTGCAAGGGGAACTTGGCATTAATATATAACTGAACCTGACCTTTATGCAATAATGAAATTGACAACTAAAATGTTCAGTAAAACACTACATGAGAGAGAGAGAGGGAGAGGGAGAGAGAGATCCTTTATTATTTTGTTCAGAATTTTTTTGTGTGTGTGTTTAAATTTAAATGGTTCAAGTACAAAATGGCAGTGCAAACAGTCAGCTGGCAAGTGATTATATTTAGAACAAACAGATAGGAAGTAATATTGGCTCATGAACATATAGCTAAGAAGTAATATTGACCATCATAAAAAAATTAAGATCTAGAATAGTAAATTTCTAGCTTCAACCTCCTCTCCTGAACAAACTATCAAAAACTTATTGTCGATTCAACAGAAGAAATATCAGTCCTTGTTTATGGAGATGGAAAACAATAAAAGCCAGTTAGTTCGAACTAATAATTAATAATTAACAAAAAATTAATTTTGGTAGTTCGAACTAATAATTAAGAAACATTACACTGACAGGGGCAATAGTTGTGGTCAATTAGAATATAGTAGGCAACCAAATTAGATCTTCTGAATTTGTATTCAGATTTTGAGTACATCATTATAACCTTTTCACTATTCACAGTAGCTTACCTCTTGATCCAATGACTTCTTCCTCTTTTTCCTCGTCTAGGAAGCACTGCAATCACTCACTCGCTTCTTCCCTTTTTTAGATTGACTAACTGTAGAAGGCCCTTCTTCACTTTTGTGAGACAGCAGAGTTATTCTTTCCCAGTGTACCTGGATCAATGCATGAGAAAAAGAGAGGCATAGGCAATGAGCAACACTCCTGAAATTTGTCCCAAAAAATGACACCTAAAAACATAACGCAAAACATGAAAAATAAAAAAAAATCTTGCACATAGCGAAGAAGGAATTAGGAGGTTCTTTGCCTATGGATCACTGCTGGTTAATCCAAGCAGATGCCTCCTATTCTAGTGTTGTTAGCCCATTCTCCTTAGGCAATATGACCTGCCAAAGGAATTAAAAAAGATCACCCTTGAGCAACCAAATAAAAAAGATTTATGGACGGTTCCGGAATAACTGATAAGAATTGTGCATTAGTGAATTTTGGATGGCCTCTGAAAAGAATGTGTAAATCAACCCACCTCTTAAGCATGGAAATTCTCAAAACACACATAAACTAATGCCCTATTAGAGCAGCATATGCAAAAGATATTTCCTGCAAGTAAATAAAGACATGAAGAAGATTTAATATTATAATGAAAGGAAGAAGCATAATTGATTATGAAAGGCTTCACTGACAAATTTTGGTTCAACTGAACTAAACCAAGGAAAAAGAGGGCCTAAATTATTTCAATGTTTCGACATATCTTCATGTGCAATCACTATTTGAAAATTTAAGTAGCTATTCATGAGAGGTTTGCAATGCAGCAATATCCAACATCAACAAAACAATTGATGGAAGGACATTTGTTTTTCCTAAGCATACATAATGGCAATTTAACTCTTGTGCAGGAGTTAAATCATGCTACATTTCTTCATGTCCATCTAAATTAAGATAAATAGATGAAATTACAGCCATCCAACGACAATCAAGAAATTATTATCTGTCTAAAAAAGAAAATCAATATCACAGACTAACAGAGACAAAAATAACTGAAAAAATTAATAGACCTTGCGCTTCTTAAATGGACGGGCTAGACATGGGGAAGCACATGCTAAGTTCAGGGAAGATAGGAAAAGGAGAAATTTGAGGTCCCACCGCACAGGAACAACGATTCAACAGGTGTGTTGTAGGCTGGCAGTCCATAGTGACTTTTCAGACATCAGAGTAGGATGACAGTGTAAAATTTGACGGTCAATTTTGTTTTTTGCTGCAGCCGAGATGCAGCATGTCCTGAATTTTGTGTGTTTACAATGTTATTTGACATGCAAATCTGTTATGCTGATACCTAAAGAACAAGACCAAGGAGAAGACCAAGAAATGTCTTTGCAATGCATCTTGGGGAGTATACCTGTTGCAACGTGCATTTGCAATAAGTCAATTACCCAATATAAGCAATAGCATCTCATCTGCACTGAAGCGACAGCTTTGTTAGTATGCCAAGTAGTCCAGGACACACAATTACGATGGGAAATCGCTTGGTGCGTCATCTGCGACGGCTGCACAGAACGAAGTCGAAGTAGAAGGCAGGGAGACATTGGAGTTTTAAGCATGGGGCGGCGGTGACCCTTAGCGGTGACCATGGCTGGATGTGCTCAAGACCAGATCCGGAGAAAACTACCGCGACATGGGAGCTTGTTGGCGCGGCGAGGCCGTTGAAGAGGGAGGCGGCGACTGCAGCAGCGCGGGGCAGTGGCTTCCTCCGGCAAAGAAGATCTAGCGCGGTCTTCGGGATCCCGACGGCGAGCGCCCAGAGCAAGGCGAGCTCTGGCGAGTTGGCCGTAGCGGATTCGGTCGGGCTTGGCATGGAGAAGGACGGTGCGACCTAATCCCCAATGTAGCCGTGATGACAGGCATCGCCGGCCCTGGCGCGTTTGAAGTCCGGCGGGCGGCGGCGCTGCGTTTGAAGGCTGGTAGCGACAGCGGCGCGCTGGATCAGAGACCGGCGACGGCGGTGCGATGGAACGGAGTGGGGCGGCGTGAGTCCGGATTGGAGGGCAGTGGCGGCGCGGCAGAGGAGAGGGAGAGGAGCTCACCACAGCCTTTGTAGGGCGCCGGCGTGGTCCCACGTCGGCGAGGAACCTGCGCAGGGTGGGGCGGCCAGGAGGAGAGGAGGAGCGGGCACGCCGGCTGCTCCCCGGCGAGGCGTGGACGGCGGAGGAGGCGGGCGAGGGGTGGACGGCGGAGTGCGCAGCCCCAGGCTGCGGAGGCGGCGACAGGCGGAGGCGGCGGCGACGGGCTGGAGAAGGAGCAGTTTTGCATGAGGGGGAGAGGTAGGGGTGGAATCGAGCCGAGTTTGAGCGAGCTGAAGTCACAAAGGCTCGAGCTCGATTTGGCTCGAGATCGGCTCGGGCTCGGCTCGAAATTCAACCGAGCTCGCAGACAGACTCGAACTCGAGATCGAGATTGGCTCGGTTTAGCTCGAGCTCGGCTCGAATCTAGGAAAATGACCACATATCTCATTTTGCGCACCTGGATCGGGGCGCAGAGGATGAGGATGGGCGGCGTCGGGCGCGTAGGAGCCGAGGCGGCATCGGGACTGCAGGGGCGGCGCCAGGCGCGGATGGGTCGGGGCGGCGTCGGGACGGCAGGGGCGGCGCCTTCGCGGGCGTGGAGGAAGAGGCGGAGGTGGCGCGCCGGCCGCCCCGGCGCGCGGAGGAGCTGTGGGCGCCGCTGGGCCCGGGCCGCCGTCGCCATGGATCTGGGCGCAGAGGACGGGGGCGGCGCCGTGAAGAGGCAGGCGCGACGCCGTGGAGAGGACCGAGGCAACGTCCGTGGAGGCCAGGGGCAACGTCGGGCGCGGAAGACGGCGGCGGCGCCGTCGTGGACGCACGGAACAGGAGGAGGATGGCGCGGCGTCGGGCGCATAGGAGCCGAGAGGCGGAGACGGGGAGGGGCGACGCCGCCTGCGGGGAGGGGAATGGCGAGAGCTGAGGAGTTGTCTGGGTGGGCCGGTGCCCGGTGGGCTGTGGTTCCTTCAATTATGGGCCTGAGCTGAGGAGTGGTCTAGGCAGCCAAACGAGCTATCAAGCCTAATTCGAGTAGCTCGAGCTCGGCTCGAAAATCAACCGAGCTCGATGCCAGGCTCGAACTTAGCTCGGTTTGCCTTCGATCCCGATCCGACCTCGATCCGAGCTCGATCCGATTTCGAGTAGCTCATCGAGCCCGAGCTTTTTTTCCAGCCCTAGGGAGAGGAGAGCGATATTGGAGAGAGGGGGAGAGGAGTTTGCGTGTGGGGGAGAGGGCGTGCGGGGGAGCTAGGCATCGTGGGGCGACTGGGGCGCGATTGTTGGAACTGCTCGAGGCGCGCTGAAATCGGGAGATGCGAGATCCAATTTGTGATCTGAACCGTTGGATGTAAGATAAACGGAATGAATTGATTGTGTCGACCAGATTGATTTGAGAACTCGTGTTTTTAAAAAAGTAGAGATAATGACTTAATATTGTCTCACGAATAATTCAAAGTGCGGAATAAAATATTGCAACGGAAAATATATGATAATGCTCCAATCCAACCCTTCTGCGATGGCTAGTCCTACGAAAAATCTGACCCAAAGTCTTCAGGTGCGTAGACAAGACCGTCGTCGTCTCCTGAATCAATGAATAGTCGGTTTTGCGAAGCGTGAGTACAAAGAACAAGGGTCCTTAAATGATGCAAGGGTAACAAAGGACAGGATGTTTTATTTTGCATAAAACCTATACTAGTACAGTTATCAATGTTTGTTGTGAAAAACAATTGTGGAAAAGATATTATTATTATTATTAGAATCCCAAGTAAATGCTCACAGAGCTTAGCTCCCCCGAAGCTCCTCTGTAAAACAACTCTTGTACGAATAACTTCTCAACAACACCAACCCATCACCAAGCTAATTAAACACGTGAGACTATCATGTGCGACTTTCCTCCCCACCCATAACCGTGGGAACGACTATCATGATAGTTTTAACATCTGCAGAGTTTAGCACACTTTACCCACAAGCCTCTCTGCAGAGTTTAGAACACTTTACCCACAAGCCTATTAGTATTTTTATGTCTTAGCTCTTCCGTAGGAGCCCAGACCAAGTAACTGTACAAGGCGATTCATTAGTTCCTTCTGTTAACACCGATACCCCCTCTAAGGTTTCGACACTACGGGTCCACCTCGTGAGCCAACGTAACCCAAATGTCCGATATTTCCAAAGTATCGTATGTTAACAGCTTTTCCAGACAACCAAGCATGGACTAGCACATGTTGGCCGACATGCTTAAGCTAGCACTTATGGTTGCACTTGTTTTGGTTTGGCCAGATAAGCACACGTCCAAAGTCCTTAGACCAAGGAGACTCCCTCCATCACACCTGATGCCAAAATACCACCCGACTAGCCACCTTGTGTCAACACACACCACATAGATTTTAATTGATTAGGTCATTAACCATAACTCAGAATCCAACTATACCAAGTTACAATATTAATTAAATAATTGTGAGCATCGTTGAGCCCTAATTTTTATTTAGTGGCATTGATGACAAAATGAATAAATATTAAGTGCTAGGGGGTTTTTGGACTTCTTGGAACCCTAGCGAAGACTCGGCGCTTTTGCAAACCCTAATTCGAAGCGACGTAAATTTTCTTAGCTGCTTCAAGATTTCAAAGTGCGTGACCGGGCGAGAGAAGAGGTCACGTATAGATTAGAGGTAACAACCATCAAATTGAGCACCCGAAAAATAAGGCATGTACACCATCAGTAATGGAATGGAGGTAGAGTTAGGTTTTGGTTGTTGTGAGAGGATGTTGTGATAAAATAATACCCGTGCCATAGTTACCGCCAATGCGACGGCTGGTGCGTCTCCCACGACGCAACAACTAGCGCAAGGCGCCACGACCTCTCCCACGTCTGCAACAGACTATTTGCTGTCGTTCAATCGCGTGCATGAGGTCGATCTGACCGTCAGGAGATCTAATCCTAGCCAGCAGGTCGATCTGACCGTTAGGAGATCTAATCCTAGCCAGTCACCCACTCTGCTCCGCCCACCATGCGCGCCCTGTCCGTCCCCACCTTTTACGCCACAGAGGAGCCACGAAGGAACCCACTACCTCGATGTCGCCGTTGCTGTGTGTTGCCCCCTCTGGTCACCGCTTTTGCCATCTGGCAACACGGCATCACCAGCTCCGATGTCTAATGGCAAGTAGTCGTTGTATTTGCTATCTAGCGGCGTGGCGTCGCCTCCTCTGCTCTCCGGAGACATTGACGGACAACCAATAGGGTACATGGAATTGATGATTGTACCCGGTTCGATGGTGGTAGCACATCCTGCCCTGTTTCCCAACTGTTATTGGCATGGAATGTGTGGCATAGGTAGGAGTGCAAACATGACCTGCCTGATCCGAAGCCGGATTTGTTTAGAACCCTATACATATCCAGAAAATAAAATAATGTTATATGGGATTAAAAATCTGGATTTGAATCCACACCTATCCAAAAAAACATATGTGTTAGGATATGAGGAGCAACATCCGATCCGTACCCATATATCCGAGATATCCGAAAGATATCATTGTGGATTAGCAAAATAGATATGAGGTAACATATCCGATAAACATAAATATTATGTATGAAATATATTCGATTGAGACCTATAGGTTGTAGCTAATATTTTATTAAATTTAACATTACGATGGACACGGAAACATGCTAGAAGAGAAGCCCATGAACCAACATACTAGAAGAGAAGCCCATGGACCCCTTGGAGATGGCAATGAGAAAAATGATTTCTAATTTCCGAAACAAGATGGAAGATCTAATTCAAAAGGCTAAGGACCTCGAATGAAGGTATGGATTTTTTTTTCAATATATCAAGTTTTGTGAAACTAGATGGGCCTCTAGAGTCCAGAACAAATGGTGCCGGGTGGTAAGCACACTAGACAAGAGGAATACAAGGCTTTCATTGGTTGCAAAACTAAATGTGATAGAAATACATCCACCAACTGATATTCGTTCAAAGGAAAGAAGCAAAAGAAATAAGAGAAGCAAGGAAAGTAAGATGGGATGCAAGAAAAGAGTGGCATGAATGTGTAGAATTGTAAGCAAATGGTGCATCACTGTGCTTGGAATTGTCTCATCAAATAATCTTTGGGTAGCAAGCCAAGGTAAACATTCAATGAGATGGGACATCTTCAGTTGTAGATAACAATACAGTGGCAAAATTAACTTTCTAATTTTGCAGATGAGATTATATAGGATGCTATGTCAGAGTATTATATAAGCATGTTAATGAGTGACTGGAGGGACAAATGTAATATGTTTTCTGGCAAGTGTTACATTTTGGTGTAAGAACTATTCTCCGTATGATGCTGAAAACATCCAATTGAGATCCATTTTATTTCTGTGCAAGTGTTATATTTTGGTGTATGAACTTTTTTCTGTTCAATGCTGAAAACTTCCATTTAAGATCATTTTATTTTTATGAAGTTGTTATATTTCGAAACAAGAACTATTCTCTGTAGTGCTATTTGGTCCAGATCTGGACAGAGCATTTTAAAGAATAAACAATGTTTGTAATTATCTTGATTGGAACGAGCAGTCAGATTTGAGGTCGATTAATAGTACACGCGTGTACTATTAATCTGTTCTAGAAGTTCTAGAAGTTCTATTTCTTCATGTTCTAGAAGTTCTGGCAACAGGGGGATTAATCTGTGATCTTGCAGTGTACTGATCATCTTTGGCTCTGAATGGACAAGGTCAATCCTGTTGGGTTTTGTGGCTTTCAACATTATCTTATTATATCTTGCTGGGAGCCGAGAGGAGGAAGATAGCGTGGGTTAAAGCTGTGAGTAGGAAGAAAACCAAATATGAGGGGCAAAATGGAAAAAATCAGCCATATCATTTTTGACTTTAATCGTGGTGTCACCAAGCCACCCTGAAAATCACACAAACCCACGAATTGGACTTAATTTTAACAATTCAACAAGTTTAGATGCTAAAATAATCTATTTCGTTAGTTATGAATTTATGTGCACAAACGGAACAAGTTTGGAACTGATAGTGCAATTTTCCCTTTAATTAATACCTCTCTTAGGCCTTGTTCCTTTCAGCGTTAAGTAAAGCTGAGTTTTACTATAGCAAAATTAAGAGTCCTAAAAATGTGATGTAATAATTAGAAAATATTAATTAGAAAATAGTGTTAAAATCTTGAGAAAAACTACTAAAAATTTTAACAAATAATTACAAATTACCATAATAAGTAGTCTATATAAAAATAACAAAATTTGTTACGGTAAAACTCAACTCAACTTTATGCGAACAACGCGTAAGCACTGCACGAACCAATAATGGGCCTCGTACGGCACAACTGGCCTACGTAGTGACTAGTGAGCACGTAGCTAACCCAGAGGCAACTTACCTTTCCACCTGCCCGCCGCCGCCCGCCCAGCCCTCTCGGCCTCTTGGCTCCCCCCAGCTCCCCACTCGGCCACTCCCGCGCCGCCCGCCGCTACCTGCCCGCCCGGGCTCCCGGCTCCCACCGTCCCGCAATTGCGCGTGAGCCCACTCGCCACGGCGCCGCCCCCCGTTGCCCGGTTTTTGCGAGCCCGCGACTCGCGAGGCCATGACCCACTGGCCGCCATCTCCCGCGGCCGTGACGCTCCGCGGCGCCGCCTCCCGCCACGCGCTGCGGCGTCGTCTCCCGCCTAGCGCAAAGTGCCCGAGCTACCGGTGCCGCGGCGCGGACTGCAGAGTCACCGACCGCGCATGGGCCGTCGCCCGATCCCAATGCCCCTACCCGCCACTCCGGCATGGCACCCTCAGACCTTCCCTTAAGGTATAAGCCCTAAACCTATTTAGCCATTTAGGCTTATGTACCTACACCACTGACTTCACTAACGTTGCATTGGTAGGTCTTTTTTGTTGATTAATTATTATCACAAAGATGATCTTTGCTGTCTCCACTTTACATTTGTTGCTACTACTTTCTATCAAAATATTTAAAAAAATTTCCTACATATTTACTAATTCAGAAACTGAAATTGCATAAAATTAAGCTTACAAATACAGTTCTATCTAACATGCAATTATTGTACATTTATGCTAAATTTTTTATTTTCCTTTTAATAATACAAGCTAAACCTTTCAAAAAAATTTATAGGGTGTCACCAAGTTTAAACCATTTTTCTAGGCTATACCTTTTTATTTATTTTTTGCTATTGATTAGTCAGCTAAAATTTGAGGTTGATTTCAATCGCATAAATTGCATACTACAAAGTCTAAAATTACACTCCCTACAAAAGTGCAGTTTGAGTATAATCTTCCCTTTGTCGATTGTCATCTTCTCTACTTGGAAAACTAATTTGTCGATTGTCATCTTCTCTGGTTGAAATTTTTTTTGTTGATTGTCATCTTCTCTGTTTGGAAAAAAAACCATTGGCATCTGTTCCATTAGAGCTCTCTACCCACAATGCCCCAAACCCTTAAACTGCCGTCACCGCCGCCATCCCCTTCACGATTGCCACAGAACCGCACCACCCCGCAACGCGCGCCGCGCGGGTGCTCTCTTCATCACACAACGCAACTCTCCTGTTGGTGAACTTTGCTCTCTTACCTTCGCCGGTGCCGAGCGGCCGCCCCCTCTGCTTCTTCTCAGTTCTAGCACGCAACCACGAACGCAGGTAGCGATTAGTGAGCGCTTCCTTCATCTCTGCACATCTTCTCTTCCTTTTCTTTTTGTTCGTGTCCGCGTAACGAAGATGCTTTTATCTTGCTGCTCCCATATGAGAAATTTGGGTATTTCCCAAAGTGGCAATCTTTAGGAGGGTAAATACCCAAATTTCTCTTCATATTTTTAGTATATGGGTTGCTTCTTAGATTGATGTTCAGATTGTTAGCTGAGTTATTCCAGCATTACGAAGTGAAGGGGTATCACAACGGTCATTATAAAGTCACTATTATTATTGCTGCCATTATAAAGTGTTGCATAGTTTCATCTATACCATTATGAGCACTATACGGGTAGATCGGATCGAAATATGATCTAAATATGCTGAAAAATACGCACCTGACAGCCGGGTCCCACATATCATTCTCTAACCTCCTTCTTCCTCCTCCTCCCTCCTCTCTCATCCTCTCTCCATCCATGGGGAGCTTGTTGTGAGGCAACCGTAGCCTACCTCCTTCTCTGTCGCCGCCGCCGCAACACACCTCCTCCTTCTCCGCCGCCGCCTGCCTCCTCTTCCTCCTCTGTCGCCGCCCTCCTCCTCCTCCTCCTCCGCTTCCGCCCTCCTCCTCCTCCTCCTCCTCCTCCTCCTCCTCCGCCGCCTCCTCCTCCTCCTCCTCCTCCTCCTCCTCCTCCTCCTCCTCCTCCTCCTCCTCCTCCTCCTCCTCCTCCTCCTCCTCCTCCTCCTCCTCCTCCTCCTCCTCCTCCTCCTCCTCCTCCTCCTCCTCCTCCTCCTCCTCCTCCTCCTCCTCCTCCTCCTCCTCCTCCTCCTCCTCCTCCTCCTCCTCCTCCTCCTCCTCCTCCTCCTCCTCCTCCTCCTCCTCCTCCTCCTCCTCCTCCTCCTCCTCCTCCTCCGCCGCTGTCGGATTTAGAGGAGGCGAGCTCGTCGCTGCCCGCCACGGGGTCTGGCCACGCCGCCACCTGCCTCCTCTTCCTCCTCTGCCGCCACCCTCCTCCTCCTCCTCCTCCTCCTCCTCCTCCTTCTCCGCCTCTGCCGCCGCTGCCCTCCTCCCCGTCGCCGCCGCTATCGAATTTGGGGAAGGCGAGCTCGCCGCCGCCCGCCTCGGGGACTTGGCTGCGCCGCTGCCTGCCTCCTCTCGTATAACTTCGTATAAT
>SPJY01025686.1:3537747-3561928 GCA_005191435.1 Raddia distichophylla | reverse complement strand
AATTGGCCTACAAGGTATATCTATATTTCACCAAATTTCTAGCCATGAATCTATCCACCTTTTATCAATATAAAAAACCTATATATTCTAAGTAATCCATTTTACTTCAGAAAATTTAATTAGTTCGAGAACATTTAGAAATCTTTAACCAGCAAAGAACATACTTAAATAGACATGTTATAATTGGGTTTTAATTTCTGTGGTTCAACTACTTTAGTTTGTTACATTGTTGTTCAGATCAGCAAATGGGCCCAATTTGATATTTTTCGCTTCATTTTTATTCGGCATGTTGATATCCTATCATCCTATGATTGAGGAAAAAGACATTTAGCTTCTGTGCAAGTGCATGTAGATTGACTGATTACTTGGTTAACAAAAATTAATGTTTTGGTTAACAAAAAACATGTTTTATATGATTGAACTTGAATGGTTAGGTGTTATTTTGACAATACATGAGGTCAGTGCGAACTCTTATTAGTATCAAAAAGACCAAAATATTCTGAAGAGGTGCTGTTCATATTCAAATGTTAACAATATTTATCACTCATGTTGTCTTATAGTATTATTGTATTATGTATTTATGTGTCCTGAGGTGTTACATGAATTTGTCTTATAGTATTATAGTATTATGTATTTATGTGTCCCGAGGTGTTACATGAATTTGCTCAAGAAACTCTTAGTAAAAAATGCACAGAGCTTATGCTTTCCTTTCCTATTCTCCTTTTGTCAGGTGTGTATTTTGTAGTGTATAGTGTGTATAATGGCACACATGAAACTAAACAGCACTTTATAATGGCATCTATAATAATAGTGATTTTATAATGGCCGATGTGATACCCCTTATAACTTAGTAATGGCACACATGATAAAAATCCTTTTTTTTTTTTTGATTCTGCAGGCAAATCCCTTCATTTGTCGCTGATGGGTCGTATGCCCAGCTGCTAGCTTGGTACCTCCCATGTTCCTGTGGCGGCAGCCTAAATGTGTTGCTGAATGGCGCAGACACCTGAGAGTTTTTCCCCCAGAAGTCTCTTTTCGCGGCTTGTTTCTGCTTCCCGCTCCAGCTCAATCAGACTACTTGAGTGGTGATGAAAATCTGAATTGTCCTTTAGATGAGATTGCCCCAAAAAGGACCCGTTCTTTGACCTCCACCAGTGTTGTACAGACCCTCCACTGCCTAAGGAGTAGGCCTGCAATTGCATTTGCCTACTTTAAAGATGCCGAGAATAACGGGTTTAGCCATGACTTTTCAACTTACTCTGAGATCATACAGATTTTATCCCATTCACACCAGCGGAAGATGCTGATTTCTTTGTTCCATGAGTTTCTATCACCGTCAAAAGCTGGTGGTCCTGAAATCTTGCCGCTCATTGGTCACCTAAGAAGAACTTGTGCTGATTCGTATTTACTCTCAGTCGTAGCCGATTGCTTAATCAAGGCATGCATCATTTTCTACAATGCACAAGAGATAATAGGGTTGTTTAATGAGCTTTGCAGGCTTGGCGTTGTTCCGTCAGTATGGGCTTGCAACCTGCTCCTGAAATTTGTAGCTGAGGGTGGTGAATCAGATATGGTTGTCTCGGCTTATGATCAAATGAAGGGCTTTGGGTTGACTTTTGATGTTCGTACCATAGGCATAGTCACTAGATCTCTTTTTCAAGAACAGAAGGTAGACAAAGCATTCAAGGTGTGGGTTGAGATGATTGAAATGGGAGTGAATCCAGATGCACATGGATACTCATCATTTATAATTGGACTTTGTGACTGTGGAGAATATGGTTTAGCTTATGCTATGCTCCAACAGATCAGCAGGGAGAGGGTTCCAGTTGAGACCATGGCTTATAACATGGTATTGGATGGGCTCTGCAAGGTAATGAGGTTGGAGGAAGCTGAAAATCTCTTGGAGAACTTGATTGGACAAGGATCCACCCCTAATGCATGTGGTTATAGCTGCCTCATTCAGAGTTACTGCAAAAAGGGAAATCTAGGCAAGGCGTTGGATCATTATGAAGCCATGGTATCCCATGGTATGGAGGTAAATTGCCACATTGCAAGATACCTTCTACAATGCCTTATGAAGTTAGGTTTGACATCTGAAGTTATAGTGTATTTCCAGAAGTTTGGAGAATCAGGGCTTCATCTTGATGGGGTGCTTTATAACATTGCCATTGATGCTTGTTGCAAGCTTGGGAACATGAGTGAGGCATTTGAGGTACTGAATGAAATGCATGCTCGGGGTTTGGCGCCTGACAGAATCCACTATACATGTCTGATCAATGGTTACTGTTTGAAGGGAGAATTACAAAATGCACGGCAGGTATTTGAGGAGATGCATACGGCCAATGTAAAGCCAGATGTAGTTACATATAACATATTGATCAATGGATATTCAAAGAGTGGTCTTGTTATGGACGTATTTGATCTTCTAGACCATATGATGGATCAGGGATTGGAACCTAATTCACAAACCTATGGTTTAGCAATCGATAGGTTCTGTAGAGGAGGAAATCTTAGTGAAGCAGAAGTTTTATTTAATATAGTGGAAGAAGGAGGAATTGATCATATTGAAGCCTTGTACAGTGCAATGGTTTGTGGTTATTTGCGTTCTGGCTGGCCTGGTCATGCTTACATACTTTTTTGTAGGGTTGCTCAACAAGGAAATTTTGTGGGTCCGTCGTCATGTTCATTGTTGATAAATGACCTTTGTAAAGATGGAAAAGTCCAGAAAGCTTCAACTGTATGTAGCATGATGTTAGAAAAGGATGTTCTGATTTAAATTCATATAGCAAACTCATATTATCTTATTGTTAGTCAGGAGATATGCACAATGCTCTCGTATGGTTCCATGATATGGTTCAGCGAGGACATTCTATCGATATCATTATATACACTAAATTGATGAATGGTTACTGCAAGATTGGTCAATTGCATGAAGCTTGTAATTTATTTGTCCAAATGACAAGTTTAGGGATTAAGCCTGATGTAGTTGCTTATACAGTGCTTCTAGATGGTCACCTAAAGGAGACCCTGCAACAAAGCTGGCAAGGAATTGCTAAGGAGAAAAGGAGCTTTCTTCTTAGAGCAAAGCAGAATAGGTTGCTGGAGATCTATGAAGGACATGGAAATTGAACCTGATGTACCCTGTTACACAATATTGATTGATAGGTGCTGCAAAACAGATTATCTAGTGGAAGCTCAGGGACTATTTGATGAGATGTTGAAGAAAGGACTTACTCCTAATGCTTGTGCATACACAGCTCTTATAAACGGATATTGTATCCAAGGAGAAATAGCAAAGGCTGAAGATCTTTTATAGGAAATGTTAGATAGAGGAATAGAACCAAATGCGCTGAACTTTTTGGTCTTAAATCGAAAAAGAAAACCTTGAGGTCTTGGACATTTCAGTCATATGCATGATTGCTCTGTTTTTCTATGTTTATATAAGCCCTTCCACTGAAGAGATCATGCCCACAGCAAGGTAATGCATTTTATCAATCATGAATATATTCACTTGAAGTCTGGGACTAAGAATTTTCAGATTTCACTTTAATTTGATCAGATGTTACTATCTCATACATACGTGTGCTAACTGCATAATATTTTAATTTGCACTGCTCTTATCAGTTTGCATATGTTTGTATATGCTATGCTTTGCAGAAATTTGCAGTGTATATCTTCTTGAGATGCAAAATCTTACACTCAGAAGATTGGCAACCCCTTTAGATAGACAAGGTCCGCTACTGGAAAGTTTTAGCTGCATTTTTATTGCTAAACTTTGGAATGAGAAGGTGGAAGTATGGATGTCCTTCTGTGTTGAGTGATTTGATCGCATGATTATCTGGTATGAGTTAGCATTTTTGTGAAGTTCACCTATCTTGGAACTGAACCGAAGGTTCTGTTTTTTTATTTGTTCTTCACTAATTCTAACTTCATTATAGGTGCCTTTTTTTACTAGCCTCTGGCTGTATTCTAAAACATTCCTTGTTTATTTCTATCAAACTCCATCCTATTTTTGGGTTTAGCAAGGCAAATCTACCCTTATTTTGTTCCTGCTTAGTGCTTATTTCTGCATTTCATCCTAATGAGCTTCAAAATGACCAAAGCATCTTTCTCTGATGGTTCTCTTTATGCAACCTATATTGGTGAGGTGTGTACTATCATTGCTATGAGAAAAGCTAACGATGCTAACATCCCAAACACTGTATTTATTTGGTTATATCTGTTGAGTATGTTTTTTAGTTTCTTTTTCGTATAGTGTTTTCTGCATATTTGCCTTATGACATTTGACCCTTTATACTTGTATACATATGTTGGCTTTGGCTCCATGGAATTGAATTAAGTCCCATTCCATCATGTTATTGTTAAGGATATTAGAACTTTGAAGTCAATCACTAATGTTGCAGGGTTTGGTCATTTCATGCCCCTTGTACATTAATCTGTATTAGCATCTAGAAACCCTAGCTCAGTTGTCCAGCCACAGTCCTCTGCTGCTGCTGCCCCCGGTAAGTTTTCTTGGTGGCAGCCACTGGTTTTGGCATTCTCTTTTCTTCAAGCATGACAACCTGTGCTTGAGCGCCACAATTCCCTTACTAGGGATGGGCCCCTGTACATGGCTACTAAGATTCCCTCCAGTGCTCAGCCTTCATGTGGATGTGCACTATGCTTGGCCGCTTTAACGTTGCAGCCTTCCAGGGTTTTGATCTGCGTTACTATGCTTCTATCCTCCCCTCCTCTTATGGGCATGTTCTGTACATGGCCCTGGGCTGTTAAGAGATTACAAAGTTAGGATATTGTAGGACTAGTTGTAACCATTAGAGATAAAGTTCTACTAGTTGGTGATTACTTTCTTAGGTCCAAGTCTGTATACCAATAAAAGGGATGCCTGTATCCATTGTGAGGCAGACAATTAATTAATTTTAGAGATTGAATCTTGTAGGGTTTTGATCTGCGGTACTATGCTTTTATCCTCCCCTCCTCTTATGGGCATGTTCTACACATGGCCCTAGGCTATTAAGATATTACGAAGTTAGGATATTGTAGGACTAGTTGTAACTATTAGAGATAAAGTTCTAATAGCTGGAGATTACTTTCTTAGGGTCCAAGTCTGTATCCCAATAAAAGGGATGCATGTATCCATTGTGAGGCAGACAATTAATTAATTTTAGAGATTCAATCTCGTAGGCCTCTGATTAACAGGCTAGAAGTTAGCTACAACAACACATCCGATCACGTTAAGGGCTGTATATGTCCTTCTTGTGCAACATCTCAACTTTACTTGACAACTCTAACCATCTTGTTGAGTTCCTCATCTGCTTTTGTCGTGTTGCTGCTGTTGGCTTTGCTATCTCAGCCTACGCACCATGTGCCTCCTTGACTGTCACACAACCCTAAATGGGAGTTGCTTCTAGAACTCGACGAATTTTCCTCAAAGCCCCCCTTCCCCTTCCCGACTTTGGATTTCTCTTTTATTGGTGTAAACCTGTCAAGTGTATAGCTATTTGAGGGGGGTATGTTAGGGTTTGGTCCTTTTGTGTTCCGTAGGGTTGTTAGGTATATCTATTACATTCATCCATATTAATAACTAGCAAGGTCAGCCCACTCATGGCGTGCCGTTTATTTGAGGAACATAAAATGCTTTGTTGAAACACGATATAAATCAAAGTCCCAATGTGAATTATCTTGTGTAATCAGTAACCCGACATACATAGCTATAGATTGTATGGAAGTGTGGTCACAAAGAGGGTATTGAGGTGAGGAAGCGGCTGTCTCATCAGGAGAAGATAATGGGGCAGCATGAGAATTCTCAACTGGGAGAAATAGGACAAAATGGAGGAGGTGGTGGTGGTGTGGAGTGGACAGGTTGAGATTATGATGGTGCTAGAGAGGACATTGGAAGAGATGACTCTACAGGAGGATATAATACTACGGAAGTACGAAGATGGGTAGGGGTAGAAGTGTCCGGGAATGTCAAAAAAGAAAGGGACTCAATAGTAGAAGCGGAAGAAGTGGATGAGGATAGAAAGGACGAGGCTAATTAAAGGTGACGTCTTGAGAAAGCCTCGTTCAACGCCCTACAGGATCCCAACGATCATGGTTATTAATACATCGTTAATACGTTGTTAAAACGTCGTTTTAATGACAACACGGTCCTAGGGGCAATACGTCTGAACGTTTTGCCATACTTGATACGTAGCGGCGGCTGTCAAAGCAAGAGAGAAGGAGGCGGCGACCCAAGCAGGGAGGAGAGGGAGGTGTAGCACTGGAGCAGGGGAGGAGGCGGCGACTGGAGCAAGAAAGAGAGGACCAAGGTTATTAAGTCGAGTCAAGTCGAGGAGGGACCGAATTGCCGAGTCAGTCGACTAGTCATCGACTTGCCAATAAATAAATATAATATTTACAGGGCTGTATTTGTGCATCTTAATATATATAAAGAGCAGTTCATATTCACAAACAACCTTCATAAACTCCACAAACAACCAACAACAGCCACTAGGTAGTTCCAAACTTAGCCACATGAATAATAATTAAGTTAACACATAGTCATCACATACAAAATAGGTCTCAAGACTAATAGAGATTTCAATACTTCAAAATTCATACTCAAAACTCCAAATAAAGGGCAGACTAATAGAGAGTTCAATATGGGCCATACGACTCAACACAAGCCTCAAATATCATCCAAATCAATATCATCCAAGCCCAAATGACCCGCATTAGCATGTGCACCCTCATGGGAGGGCTACTATGCGGAGAAGCAACATAATCATTTTCAACTTCTTCATCAGCCACATAATCTTCATCATCTATCCTGACCATTGTCAGTGTCATCATTGTTGACTTCAAGATCTTGCTCACCCCTAATCGCCTTGCCTGCACGCCTTGCATAAGAGCCCCACCATGTGCCCTTTTTGGCAAATTGCGACCTCGAAGAGAACTTGGAGCACCAATGGCATCATCAACTTGAGACCATGTAAGATCATCCTCTTCGTTAACCTTCTCATTGTGATTGTCCACCCATTTATTATCCCATTGGAAATCATTTAGGACTAAAGGGTTACTATTGTCTCCTTCCTCACACAATTTTTGAAATCTAGATTCCATCTTTTTATTGTATTGAATGTACAATAAGTCATTCAACCTAGTATGCTTCAAACGGTTCCTTTTCTTGGTATGAAACTAGAGTTGCAATAAAAGATTAAAAATAATAGTAAGTGTGAGATAGTTGGTAGGACACCTCAAGTGAATGGTAATTATAAAATGGAGAACAGAGAGAACTTTGGATGGCATTAAGTTTTACCAGAACCGTTTGATGATATTTTGCTGAACTCTTGATCTTCCAGTGCTACAGCACCAACATTTCCTTTTTTTATTTCTGTTGGTAACAAAAAAAATACTATGCTATAGTCACCTACTCAATTATTTCGTTTTCATTTCTGTATGAAGTTATCACTTGCAATTTTATTTTTATATATGAGCAGAACTTCAAAACTAAACAACTGAAACACCTACTTCTTGAAGTTATTGTTAAGGCTAGCAGTGGTCCGAGATACGTTGTTGGTTGCCGGAGTAAAGTGGACAAGGAGAAATTAACTTCTGGGACTCGTGTTGTACTTGACATGACTACACTCACAATCATGCGCACTCTGCCACGAGAGGTATATTTAGTTCTATAAATCATATGCTTATGTCTTTTTGCTGGTACAATTTTTTGTTCATTTGTTGTAGGTTCCTTGCATCTATATATTTGTTGCATATAAAACAATTGTTTTCAATGATCTAGAAGTAAAACTACATTTGTGTTTTAAGGTGGACCCTGTGTGTCACCCCTCAATTTTACTTACCTTGAGGGTCGATGATCCCGTGCGCTAGCCCCTGGATCAGTACGCTAGCACGGATGACCACGTAGCCGATACAAGCATACATCGACAGAATAAAATCCCTGAATATTACATCATAGAGTTGCGCCTTAGGCGACTTTAGTAAGGCGGTCCATACACGCCTTAACTTACAAAAGAATAGTTCAGAGTACAGCGGACACTCAAAATGTCTACCTAAAAGAATCCCTATCGACTACAGTCCACTAGCGACTGGAGAGGCCCCTAAGACTCCTCGGGTCCACCATGATCCTGTCCGTCGTCTTTGAGACACACGTAAGGGTCATCTTCGATGCCATCGTCTAAAGAAGATAAGTGGGCGAGGTCAGCGTCATCCAAACGCTGGCTAGTTAACACTTCCCTTAATGCATATAGTGTAGAAGGCTTTTATTTGGAGGAGAGGGTTATTTTATTTGCGTAAAGCCAAGTTTATAAAACTTTTGGAAACAACCTAACTAGCATTAACTAACACTTGTATTGTTATAAATAAATCAGAGGTTTCCATCTTAATCTTGCATCCCGAACCCAAATAACCAACCAATCACACTGACCAACCCATAATCGACCAATTCTCACTCGAATACACGACCTAGCTTACACAATCACCTCAATCCATACCAGCTTATACTCAATTAACACACAATTGATTAATCCTCAATCATAACTCAACCAGCTTACACATTCACCATACCAGCTTATTTGTTCCTCATGAACTTTCCTCCTGGTTGCTCCCAACCAGACTTTCTCCTGGTTGCCCCCAACCAATCCTAGTTCTGCCATCATTCCAGGATTTGGCGAATCCTGTTGCGGACCACACATGCCATGACATGATCACCCCGACCTAGTAGGGTTGCCGGCCCTCACTAGCCGACCGTCACCCTGGGGATGTGTGGCCTTTTTCACTATCCAGTGAAGACTCATGCCAGTCCCTATCGAGACTGGTCCCAGAGGGCCTCCGCAGAGCGCACCCAACTGGCGATCCACGTCCCGTGTTCCGCGCGATGGCCACGCGTTGTGTTGGAACCATCTCGCAGATGGCAGCGCCCTCCCGCTACGCGTGTTTGTCCGCGCTCCTCCTGGGTAAGCCCTGGCTAAACCCAGCACTAGGCATCTCATGCCTTAATCATCCCTCAGGATGTCCAAATCCAACTAGGGGCAACCCACCATTCTCTCTCTACTTCCACGGTCATCGACCACAGACTTTTCCAACCGACCGACCCAAACCGACCAAGTCCCCATATCCAAACCCACAAACACAAGTAGCCCAACATGCATCTACCAGACCTAACTGTCATATGTCATGTCATATTAAATGAGAATAATGAATGTCCTGTGAATATCGATTCACCGTTCCGTGGCGATTAGCCAGAAGATTTGTTAAGCCTAAGCCTGCCTAAGCAAGTTTTACCCATTAGGTAGGGTTAAAGTAGTTACCAGACTAATCATAGGCTAACAAGAGCAATGACAATCAAGGCAGTCATTAAGGCTAAACATTTCAAGGCAGGCATGTATATGTATAACATGATTAACAATTAGGCAGTCTAATAAGCATGCATCTTTATTAATTAAACAACATAGTTTAAGGAAAACTGGGTAATGAACATGATATTAGCGATGTTAATCCGCACTAAGGAGAGTCGTTGTCTCTCCATAATACAGATCACATCTAAAGAGTAAGTGTTAACTCGCCTTGATCCGGTAGATAGTCCTCTTCGGCGTCCCCAAATCTCCTCTCGGGATCGCCTACGTCTAAACATACCAATAACCAATAATTACTACTAATAATGCAATGGAAAACATGATGCATGCACGATCTAGGTCGAACTATTGGCATAAATACCTAAGGTCGTTTAGCGAACCTATTTTGCGCATGATATGCTATGCATGGCACTATGCATTAATAAATAATATTAATAGTATATAATAGTCTAATAAACCCCAAAATACGATTTCGTACGATAAGGTCGCAAAAGAGTGATTAGGGTTTCTCAGCAACGTGAAATGACGAATATCGAAAATTTCACCTACGTACGGGATAAGGTTTAACGGGCTTGACAATATACCTAAGCGTCCTAGATAAAGAGTTAATCCTAGGTTATAGTTCTTTATTAATTTACTTTCCCAGAGCATCTCATGGGTGGATATATTAAAAGAAAAGGCTAGATGATTGGTTAATGTTTAATGATAAAATACCCTTAGGATTATATTTAAATTAATGTGCAAAAGTAAACTATTCCTGTAATATTAAAGCATTTATCCATCCATAATTTCTAGAAGTCAGTTGGTGTCAATAATCTTACTATGTCTCTAATAATCTTTAGTATTAATCATAAATTTTCTAAGAGTTTAGGAGATCCCTTCGGATTTAGTAAATGGTGAACTCCTGAAAAATAGGAAAAAGGTTGCCATTAGGCTTAATACGATTTTATTATTCTAATTTTCGCACTACACTATTTATTGTGATCTTTTTAATAGATAGTAAACCCTCTGTACTATGTTTGTACAAAATTTCATAATTTGTTGTGGTCGCTTGCTGTTTTAAATAAATTATACAAACATGCTGTGTCACATAAATTAACGAAATTCAGATTTTAAATACCAAATCCGACCGTGGGCTGCTTCTGGGCTAAGTTGGGCCGAAAGTGGCTAGCTGGCTGCGCAATGCTTTATCTGAAAGCGTACTTCTACATTACGTTTCCACTTAAAAACCCGTGGGGCCAGGGCCCACCTGTCGGCCACAAAAATCCTATCCTAAGTTCCTAACCCGACCCCACATGTCAGCAATTCACCCCACACGCCACTGTTCATCGCCTTCCTCCTCCCTCCAGCCACGCACGTACAGAACGCCATGGGCGCCCGGGGAAGCTCGGCTAGCCGGCGCAAGGGGATACGGCGGCGAGGGAAAAAACGGAAAAATGGAATCCCCAACCCGACCTGCATCTATTGATGCCTACGGCGAGGCGAACCGAGGAGCGACGCAGCGGCGCCCAAACTGGCGGCGTGGCTAAGCTCGGGAAGGCACGGCTTCAATGATTAAAGTATGCATATGCAAGTATGGAGAGGGAGAAAGCATCAGTAGGGATTGTGGATGTTCACCGAGGGGTCGCCCAAGGCCGGGGAAGCCCTGGGTGCTTGGTCGGCATGGAGGCAATGACGGCCGCCAAAACAGAGCTCTCGGCACCAAGATCCTCCGGTGATGGCCTGGCTAAATTAGTAGCGGGGATTGGTTAGGAGGGTCGCAGAGAAGCTCTCGGTGAAAGGACTCGGCGAATAGCTTACCAATTGATGAGGTTTTGCGTGGCGGTCGATTTGGGGAAAAATGGGGAAATTTTGGGGAAAAGCTCCGAGCGCGAACTTGCGGCTGGGTCATGGTTAGAGGATGTCGTGAGGAGCGGAGGGGTTCGCGGGGGAGCTCAACGCAGCAAGGCGCGATGGTCTTAATGGTGACGAGACGCGAGCGGCGTGGCGCGACGGCAAGCAGCACGGCGCGGCGCGACGTGATGGCACGAGCGACGGGGGCAGTGCAGCGCGACAGGGCTAGGGGCATAGGCTTTGACCCATGGTGTCGCGTGATGATGGAGGGCAGCAAGCAAGCACGCGAGCGGTATGGCGACGAGGCAGACGGCATGCGGGCGCAGAGGGAGCAGAACACGGAAGCGACAGTGGCGCGGCGTGATGGTACAAGGTACAGGCAACACAGGGAGGGTTGGGCGCGGGCGCGGCGGAGCCGGCGGAAAGGGTACGGCGGTGCACGGCTGATGTCAGAACAGAGCATCCAAGGGGGAGAGAGAGAGAGAGAGAAGGAAAAGGGAAAGTTGCCTGAGGAGTGTTCGACAGAATGCCCACAAGACAAAGCATGAGGAGAGATAGAAATATGATTTCCAATTTCATATGAAATTTTTATCTTTGGTTTTAAATTGATCCAATTGATTCAAACTTTTCACTAATTTATTCGTAACCCAAATTTGGGGTGTTACATATCGGGAATTTACCATTATTGACAGATGACAAATGAAACACTTTCTCTTATGATGCATTGCTATTTCCACCATGCAGAAAAGTAATGAGAGAAACCAATAACATACCGCATTGATTTTGCAAGTGGAAAACATAAGCTCTTTAGAATCACGATGAAGGTCATTAACTTCACTGGGTCTGCCAATCGGTACCCCAATTGAGGACATTAATTTGCCTGACTTGAAGCAACGCCTTACAGCAGCTATTTCATCATGCAGCTCAACTTGCATGTCATGATTGAGACGTGCTGGACAAATAATATCAGGGAAAAGCTCCATGGTTGTGATAAAAACGGTATAGCGCTCAAAATCATAGTAGAACACACGCCCAGGTACAACTTGGTTATTTGGAAGTCGCACTTTAATCTGTAACATTAAATAAAGACAAGAGGTACATAGAATGATCACATATATCTTAAAGCAAGGAAGAACTGTATAGAAGAAAAAAATGGCAGCACATACCATCAAGCCAAAAGTGAAGTCAAAAAACCCTGCCTTATTGCAATCTCTGAACAGACAAAATGAAGTCGCAATAATTTGAAATGCACCAAGTGGTTCTGTTCTTACAACTATGCCTGTGCATGAAGAACGCATCGTCTTCCCTACACAAGATCATATGGTTTCAGCCATTAGTTAGTGCTGATCAAATAAAAAGGTGGAAAACAAATGTGCATGTGCAAGAGCATAAATAGTAGCGGCAACCATCAAACGAAGCAAGCGCAACAACACTTGGTGACAGAATTGAAGCAAGGGGTCCTTCACCGAGTTTGCGCCAAACACCTTCACCACAATCTTCAGACGGCGTCACTGAAACACAGCATTCACACAGAAGAAATAATAATCACGAGTGCTTAGGACATCTCCAATGCAGGTGCTTAGACAAGTGCTTAAAGAAAAAATCAGGTTTTTTTTGCCATGTAGGATAGAGTATCTATTCACGCAGAATGGGGAGAAGGAAAAGAATGGAAACAAATAACCGGCTTACTTTTTTTTTTTTCTCATGGTCTGCAAGTTTTCTGCCTTCGATTCGAGATTGTTGTTGCGGCATGATCAATCCGCCTAGTTTTCGGCATCTTTCCAACCCTTAATAAAAAAGAAAAAGAACTCCGAAAGAAAGGGGCAGGTCAATATCCTGATTTCAGATAAAATCAATCAAATTAAAATGGAAGCAGTAACCGGCTGGGTTTGGCCAAAATCAGATAGCAGCAGGGAGGGTTTAGGGTGCATACGGTACAAATACAGTAGATATAGAGATGGCAGGGCTGGGCTGGGAGATAGGGTGGACTGAGCATTTGATAGATGGGATGGGATGGGATGGGATGGATCCATTTCATACATCTACATATACATGTGGCAAATCAACAACTTTTGGGCATATTATCAAGGGTAAGGCGAATAGCAGTGGCGGATGCACCGCCCTGGCAGGGGGGCAGCTGCCCGGTCTCCCGTGAATGTTCAAGGGATTTAGGGCTCATCAACAAAATAAAAAAACTAGATTATATTTATTGAAAAACAAACACAAACTATTCCGTCGAATTCGGATCAAATCCGAGATCACATAACAGGGGGAAAACCAAACGAGAGCGAGCGCGAGAGAGAGAGAGAGAGAGAGAGAGGCGGTACTGGATCTGGGAGACTGGGATCCAGAGGAGGTGAGGCAGCGCCGCAGCGGTACCAGAGGCGAGGCAACGCACGGCGGCGAGGCGGCGCCGACGAGGCAACGCAACAAGCGAGCGAGGCGGAGAGAGGCGGCGGCCTGGCGGCGTCGTGGAGGCGGCGAGGGCTAGGGATGGCAATCGGGTGGGTATCATAGGGGAGAGGGAGGAGAGAGAGAGAGAGGGAGAAGGTCACCTACGGCGCCGGTGGCGGAGGGGTCCGATGGGGAGAGGATGCGGCGGCAGCGGCCGGCCGGTGCGGACTGCGGAGTGGGAGTCTGGGAGAGAAGGGGAGAAGAGAGCCAGAGAGGAGCGCACTGGGGAGAGGGAGGGGGCGCCTGGCGGCGTGGAGGGGCAGGAGAGCTATAGCGGCGGCCGGTTAGGGCTACGGGGGAATTTATATGATACTCCCTCCGTCCCTGATTATAGATCGTTTGACTTTTTTGACACTAAGTTTAATCGGCTCGTCTTATTCAAAAAATTTGTAAAAATTTAAAAAATTCCAACTCATACTTAAAGTATATTATATGCTAAACGAAATCATAGTAAAAATAAATAATAATTCCAAAATTTTTTGAATAAGACAAGCCGGTCAAACTTGGTGTCAAAAAAGTTAAACGACCTATAATTAGGGACGGAGGGAGTACCATATATGGCCCATATATCTACTCCCTCCTTTTAAATATGTAAGACATAATTTGTTTTCACTTTTTTTTTTCAATATATAAGGCGCAGCTGCATTGACCGTTCAGAAGTTTCAGAAATACCCTTCGCTGTGTAGGAAACTAATTAATTCTAGAATCGCATTATTTCCTTGCGCTGATATTTCCTTCCCCTGCATGAGCACTGATAAAAAATTATCTCATTAATTAGGGGCAATTAATGAGGGGTAAATCAGGAATCACAAGTGCTATACACGGTCTCCTTGGTATTCACGAAAATCAAATTATGCCTTACATACTGCAAAGGAGGGAGTATTCAGATATCCGTAGATACCCATAGGTGATAGGTGTGAATATACACACGTTATATGAAATAGGAAAATTATATGGCGAGCGCCAGGTATCGGACGTCACCAGGCATCAGACGTCCGACGCCTGGCTCTCGGTCTGGACCCGCCCCGACCGTAGGATCAACGGCCACCGCGCCAATCCGAGCGCGCACAGGCAGCGCGCATTCCAGGCAGCTAGCTAGTCGTCCTTTGATTAAAAATCCAATTAAACTTCTGGTTTTTGTACAAAATTCAAACAGTGTTCAAAATGCGTGGAATAAATTTCATAATTCTTCTAAAATTGAAAGCAACCCATTTTAAATACTTTTGAATTTTTTGATTTTTCACTTTTCAATTTTTTGATGTGAACTAGAAGAAGGCATTTATGAAACTTACATCTATACTAGCGAAACTTGACCGTGTGCTGATGAACTTGGCCATATGCTGATGAAACCTGATGAAACTTGTATGAAACTTCGATGTAACCTGATGAAACTTAGATGAAACCTGTTGAAACTTGAATTGACCTGATGAAACTTGAAGAAACTTGAATGAAACCTGTTAAAACTTAATGAAACTTGTATTAAACCTTATGAAACTTGACAGTTCGGTGAGTTTAACGAATATGAAATCCAAGTTTCAGTAGGCGAAATCTAAGTTTCAGTAGGCGAAACCCAAGTTTCACCAGGTAAGTTTGAAGAGTTATATGGCAACATATATCTTGTTTTGTTCGAAAAATACGAGGAACATGTTAGTGCAAACGGTTTGTGGATTACAACACCCAAACAAAAAATATGGCCATTCAAAAAAAATGGCGTGGGCCCCGCGCCCTAGCATGCATGCCACGATGCCCGAACCCCCAGGGCATTCCGCGCTCGCACAGCGCTCGCACGTCCAACGCGCCGGACGTGCGGCCTGTAGCGTTTCCCAAATTATATACATGTCATTATACAGTGTTCGCCTAAACGGCCGTTTAAACGGTGTTTAAACGGTTGTCGGTGTCTGAGAATCGCGCTCCTGAAGAGCCGCGGTGTTTGTCTTGACATGCCGATACGGGAAGGATCGCACTTTAGGGAGAAAGAACTTTTCCTTTATTCTCAATATAGCATTTGACTGAACCGAGTCAGCCTCGCGCTGCCCATTGGGGGTGTCGTGTAGCGTAACAACCGTCGCCGCCTGCCAAAGGAGGCAAACGACAAGCCAGGCTGCCCGCGCTCTTCTCCCCGGGCTGCGGGTTCCCGGGGAGATACAGTTCTTCCCAGTCAAGGCCGGGGAAAAGGTGGTGGGGCATAACGGCTGTCGCCACCTGCTCACGGACAGGCAGACTATCCGCGAGACCTTCTCTCGGGCTAAGGAGGTGCGCGACGCCTGCTGGGGAGCGGCCTTTGACCTGGTCAAGCCCGGGGAAGACCCTGGTGGGCTAGACGCTTCCTTCGGTACGGCCAAAGATGGCCTTCTGGTCCATTGTACGTGCGGTGGGCCGGCATGGAATAGGCCCAAGGCCTATCTCAGGATGGGCCACTTATCAATCACCAACAGCCAGCCCCCGAGCCTCGAGCGGGTCGCGTGGCGAGCCGGTCTGAGGTTTTAGATAAAATCCCCATCACGCGCTGCGCGGGAAGATTCGGCTCGGGTTTTTTAGGAGTTGCGGAAGCCAAAGTCTGAGCATTGAATCCGATTTGACGGAAAGGCGGGGCAGTTACGCCCCCTTGGGCACGACTCCCACAATCTCCGCTTCGACCGTTGCCTTCCTTTATAAGACGGTGCTTATCAGTGGGTACAGCAGCAGGACTCTCTCTGGGCGCAGGACGCCACTGGGAGAGGCCCGGAAAAACCGCGCCCGAAGTTTTATCCGATTCCCGGGCTGGAGAACCCGACCGAACTCGTGGCGACCAAACTGAGGGTGGACGAGCTTGAAGAAGCATTGGCAAGTGTCCGGGCTTGGCTCAGCTAGGCTGAACTGGCTGTGGGGCAGGCGACAACAGCGAAGGCCGAGCTTGCGGCCAAGCTGTAGGATGCCGAGAGACGAGCGGCCACAGTTGGAACGACAGCCCTGCTCTCAGCAGCACCACCAGCGTCGTCGCGCTCCGTGCCGTTGGAGGAGGGCAGCGAGGTGTCGGTAGGTTGCCTGGCCCTGTCATTCCACGAGGCGCATGTCCGCGGGCTCGATAGAACCGTGCGTGGCGCCGTTGAAGCGAGGGTGAAGAGCATGCTCACTCTTAATAAGGTAACAACCCTGAGTCTGTACGCTGTGCTTAGGCGCTTGCCGCCGCACTTGCGGCGGAGGACGAGGAGAAGGATGCTGTGGCGGCGCAGACTGCCGCCGCCGCCGCTTACGCTGCTGCACTGGCAGCGGAGTTAGAGGGGGTTCTGCCGCAGGTCGCGGAAGAGCAGGAGATCGAGGCGGCTGCGAAGGCCATCGTAGCGGCGCCTCCGCCGCTGCTCATGGACTCCATCAACTACCAGCGGCGGAGGAGGCGGCATCCGAGCGCGCCGGGACCGTCGGTGCCCGCACCGGACCCGCCGACGCCGTCGTCGTCGGCAGAGTCTGCGGCTCCGCCGGCTCGTTGCCAGCGCCGCTGGTAGGCGCGGCAAGGTAGTTGTAGGACTTGGGCGCCGCCTTAGTTGTAGTGGCGCGGCGTCCCTCTTTTGCAGTAGTCTAGGATGGCGAGGCCTCCTTTTGCTTGTAAAATCTTCGTCTTGTAAGATTTCTCTGTGAAATGCAACTTCTTCGATGAATCTGTCTTGTTGGTCCTGTCCATTCCTGTGCGAATCTGAAATGCACAAAACAGGGGAGCTAGATGAACAGTAATGAAGCTGTGAGATTAACTTAGGAATTTTAGGCAAACAGGTTGCTTTGGGAAGATTATTTTTGGTGCGCCTAATCATTCAGGCCCCGGGCCGTGGCCAAGTCCAAGTGCGATCTTGATGTTGGGCACGGTCTAGAGACTGGAGTGACTTAGAAAAAATTCGCGTGAACTCCAAGCCCCCGAGCTTCGTTAGGCCGCGCAACGGTGCGGGCTTGGCGAAGTTAAGGTCTTAGAAAAAATTTGTGAAAATCCCCAGCCCCCGAGCTTCGTTAGGCCGCGCGGCGATGTGGGCTTGGCGAAGTTTAGGGACTTAGAAAAATCTGTGCACAAAATCCCTCGGCTCCGAGCGCTGCGAGGCCTTGTTAGCCATTCGAACAAACCTGATGTGGGCTTATTGTATCTTAGGCCGCGAAAATTCCACACTACGCGGAGACTCACTAGGGTGCGAGATGTCGGCTTATCCCGTCGTGGAAGTGCTCCGGAGTGCTTTATCCTTAGCCGTCGGATTTTGGCCACGGGCTTGCTTGAGATGAACTGAACCCAGCGTGACTCGTGATTGGGGGAATGGTTTTTTTTTGGAATTGTACTGAACTAAAAATGAAGGAAATTACGACCTGATTAAGCGTAGAAGTGTCGTAGAAGAAAGATGTTCCATGAGCTAGGGAGTTCGTTCCTGTCCTTGTCGGCAAGACGTACTTCATGCCGATTTCTTCGCAGTAATCGTTGAACTCCCGGCTCGTGAATTGAGTGCCATTATCAGCGATGATTCTACTGGGCACACCAAATCTTGCAACGATGCTCCGGAAGAAACGTACCGCGGCAATTGCAGTGATGTTGGAGACCGGCTCGGCCTCGATCCACGTGATGAAGGTGTCGATGGCTACGAATATTTAATGTTGCTTCTCTCTAATTCTGTCTAGGAGCTTGTGAAGAGTCAGGGTGCGTTTGGTTCTCTAGCCACCGTGAGCTATTGCCTAGGTGGGCAAACCATCTCAACTAGGCTATGCCAGCCTTGCCTTGTCCTCCCGTTTGGTTGCTTGATTTTTGACGGCAAGTTCTCTTGGCTAACTGCTAGCTAGTTGTTTGGTATTCCAAATTTTCAGCTTGCTCTTGCCCGTGACCATCACACAAACATGCATGGAGATGCACCTTTTCAATCCACATGCCCGTACTCACTGAAGCCATGTTGATCTCCAGATGCAGCATATTCAGCTCCTCTCAGGCAAATCTTTGCATATATAGTAATAATTAACGCAACCGAGGTCTGGACTCTAGATGCATGTAGGTAGCAGCAGCCTGAGCTGACGTGGGCGCTAGCGTTGAGAAGTAGTTATTTTTCTTGCGCTCCATACCTTGCCGTCGGAGGAGAGCCGATCTGGCTAGCCTCGCTCGGCCAGGATTTTCTGGCCCGTTTGAGCTAGCTTGCCCCAAGAAGCAAGCTTTTTTAGGGACTACCAAACAACAAGCCTTGCTAGGCTAGGCTAGAAAATCTCTTGCCAAGGATCCAAACGTGCCCTAGGTCTCCTACTTGCAGGGTTCTTGTATGTACGTTTCGTATTGCGTAACGGCACAGGGTCTGCTGGTAGGCCGTAGTAAGGATTGCTCACGGCACGCCTCAAGTAAATCGAGGTTAAGCTGCCGCTCCTCGTCATTGACCACGAAGCTGGCAAAGTCAACATGATCGGATCCTAGTCTCATTTCTGTTGGGAGGACGGCCTCCGAGCCATAGACGAGTCGGAAAGGAGTTTCTTCTATAGCCCGGCTGGCCGTTGTCCGGACTGCCTAGAGGACTGACGGTAGCTCGTCGACCCAACCTTGTTGCTTTGCCTTGAGAGCGTTGTAAACCCGCTTTTTGATTCCTTGGACTAGCTGTCCGTTAGCTCGTTCAGCCGCTCCGTTGCTCTGTGGGTGGGCCACAGAGGCCAGGGCGAGCTTCATGCCGATTTCTTCGCAGTAATCGTTGAACTCCCGGCTCGTGAATTGAGTGCTATTATCAGCGATGATTCTGCTGGACACACCAAATCTTGCAACGATGCTCCGGAAGAAACGTACCGCGGCAATTGCAGTGATGTTGGAGACCGGCTCGGCCTCGATCCACTTGATGAAGGTGTCAATGGCTACGAACAAGTACGTTCTGCCACCGAGGCCTTTGGGGAACGGTCCCAGAAGGTCCATGCCCCAAACCGCGAACGGCCACGCTAGTGGAATTATTTATAGCTCATACGCGGGCTGGTGCGTCATCCGCGCATGATACTGGCAAGCTTCGCAGCGCTTAACCAAGACTTCTGTGCTGCTTATCGTAGTGGGCCAGTAGTAGCCCGTGCGGAATGTTTTGCTGACGAGGGTTCTGTGTGAGGCGTGTGCACCGCAGATGCCTTCGTGAATGTCGGCTAGAAGGTACTTACCTTCTTCTTGGGTAACGCACTTACAAAGCACGCCATTAGCACCTAAAGGAACGTAAGGCCGAGAGGGGGGTGAATCGGATTATTTCAATTTTTACTTTTATTGCACTTAGTCACTTAAGCAAATTAAGACACACAGCTAGCGCGTGGATTCCTACACAAGTCTAGTTGGCGGAAACAATCGAAACACAAGTGTAGGAGGCACGAAGGCACTCGCAGGTAGTGGATAACAAGATGCTGTAAGTAAATGAGATAGAGGAGCGCAAACCGATCTTTTTACCATGTTCGGTGCAAGCACCTACTCACGTTGAGGAAGCTTTCGGTCAAGGAAGCCGGGACCCTATCGTCCCTAGCCCTCAATCCACTCGGTGGTAGCTCTTCACCAACACATGGTAGGCGAGCTCCAAACCTTCACACGAATCGGCAGCCTCCACACGCGAAGGACCCCGAAACATCGACTTCACAAGCAAAGCCAACCTCGAGCACACCGAGGATTTAGCACATCTCCGACGTAATGGAGAAGAGCACCTTGGGAAGTAAGGTGGCCGCCGACGCGATGGTGGGCTTTACACACCCGGACGGACGGAGAGGAAACACCGTGGGAAGCACGGTGACCTTCACGGAGAAGGGTTTGCTTGTGGTACACTTGATGGAGCTTGGCGATGACGACGTCTCCCGGTGGCAAGAATCCCAAGAGCACAAGACCGGAGACACCACAACTTACTCAACCCTCAACCCACCATGGAGGATAGCAAGACAAGCATGGGAGAGGGGACGGACCTTGGGGACGATGAGGAGGAGACTTGGGTTGCTCGCTTCTTTTTCCTCACTCTTCTCCCTCACTCTCTCTCACTCAATCTCTCAAGAACATGGAACCCTAGATGGAGGTGGGAACCATGGGAGAAGCTCTCTTGAGTGGCTAGGGCAAGGGGTGGCTGCTAAAAGTGGCTCTCTCAAGTTTCTCCCGTGCTCCAAGCTCCTATTTATATGTACAAGGCGAAACTCTAAGGATGGACGGTTCAGATCTGATTTCCCGAGATTTAGATCGATTCGTCGGACCCGGTCCGATGACTGTCGGACCCGGTCCGATGAAGCTTAGGCAAAATCTGTACTCTGCCAGACCCAGTCCGATGGTTCATCGGATCCGGTCTGATGAAGTTCAAAATCCTAGGGTTTGGACGCCTTTCTCATCCGTCGGACCCAGTCCGAAGGGCGTCGGACCCAGTCCGACAGAGGATATGTTTTCCGAGACTTAGTCGCTTGGAGAGCCGATTCCCTGGTCGGACCCGGTCCGACGGTGGTCGGACCCAGTCCGACAGAGGGGTTGCATTTGGGGACTTAGTCGCTAGGACCTACGGCCTGGTCGGACCCGGTCCGACGGTGGTCAGACCCAGTCCGACAGTAGGCTTGCATTTGGGACTTAGTCGCTCACGCAAACCCCGACCACCGGACCCAGTCCGATGGCCATCGGACCCAGTCCGACAGGGCATATTTCCACAGCCCAATAGGTTTTGGGTATTTCTCTCTCGCCTAGGGTCTTGTGCCATGTTTGTCGACTTGTGTACTTGGCGAGAATATTTTGACACTTAGGCGGAAAGTTTCGCGCATATAGGAAATATCTGGCTTTGAGACTTGGCGGCTACGAACCTCGGACAGCTGGCGACTCTCTCGAACACGAATGAGGATAAGAGACCGGAGATGTGCTCTGTGGGACCCTGTAGCCAGAGATACGACGATCAGCTGACATGTTGTCCCTAGGCTACACACACGCAAGCAATCAAAAGAGCTAAGAAACAAATGTCCTTAATCTTGGCGTGATCCAGCTCTACAGCCCAGTTGCCATCAATTACCAAAATCAAATAAGCCCCTCGGGAGCTTGCTCTTACAATCGCCTATTTTTTGGTAATTGATGACAACACCTGCAAATCTTCCTGCATAGCCATCTCAAAAAGCAAATATGTGTCTGGTGCAGTGGATTAGTTCCAACCAAGCGCATATGAATATGAATGAAATGGTATGACTTCACTGGAGATAGCAACTAAGCATAAGAATTGAAGTGTAGGGCAATGCCAACCTAAGACCTAGCTTCCCCTAGATCAATGCATAGCAAACTAGCGAGATGCCAAATTGAGAGGGAACACATCAAGTGCATGAGCAATTCAATTCAATCCAAGTTCTCTCATCTCACCCCTCATATGCACAATTCGCTCCCCAACCATCTCTCCCTTGGTAAAGATCAAGATTTACAATTCTTTCTCCCCCTTTGGCATCAATGGACAACAAAGGGTATAGAGGCAAGCAAGGATCACGACTACTTGAGTAATATGCAAAGCAAAAGAAATGATTTCATGAGCTTTGGGAGCTATACAAAATCAGATGGCACAGATGATCCACCACATTTCATTTTCAAGCTACTTTAGGTCAACATGTCACATAGGGCAATATAAGCTGATTTGTCATGAAGTTCAATTAATTAAGGACATAGAGCATGATTTGGGTGAACCAAAACCATTAGTGTCTAAATGTGCTCAAGCCAACAATAGAAATCACATTGTATGCAATTGCTAAGGAAGCATATCTCAATGCTCAAGTTTTTTTCTCAAATTTACCATGTTTCAAACATTTGGCGATGTTGCCCAACATTACACTAGAGGATTTAACATCTTGGTTATCCAAAACTCCCCCCAAGTTCATGCCTAGTGCAATGGCCAGCCATCTCGTTGGGAAGACATTGGTGAGACATGCGTGACCCCTTTTTGGTTGACCTTATTAGACATTTTGCATAATAATTTTTTAGGTTGATGCCACGCCTAGAGCTAGATATACAAGATCATTCAATGAAGTTTGAGCAACACAGAGACAATAAGAGCTTTGAGTTTTGCCTAGCACATGCTCTAAGCTACAGTTTGCATAGTGAATTAGGATTAAGCATGTATTGAGCTAAGTGACAGTATTCCTAAGATTAAGCTATTCAAATCATATAATTTCACAAGAGTGCAAAATTTAAACTAAGTATAATAATCAAAGCTCAGTCGACTGTCTCAAATGGTAAGTTTTGCCAGTTCACACACATAGCCCCACGACTATCTCAGATCACATTTGACCTATCTAGTATGTTCAGCTTATTTCTTTATTTGCAAAATCGTACCTCCTCCAGTGGCTTGGTGAAGATATCAGCAAACTGATCCTCCATCCGCATAAATCCAATCACAACGTCGCCCTTCATCACATGATCTCTAAGGAAGTGATGTAGGACGTCTATGTGTTTGGTACGCGAATGTTGGACTAGATTGCTGGCTATCTTAACAGTACTCTCATTATCACACAGATGAGGTACATGATGAAGTTTTACGCCAAAGTCATATAAGGATTGTGTCAAAAACAGGATTTGAGCACAGCTATCCCCTGCCGCTATGTACTCCGCCTCAGCAGTAGATAGCACCACGGAGTTTTGTTTCTTTGAAGCCCACGACACAAGACATCTACCGAGAAGGTGACAGGCCCCAGAAGTGCTCTTGCTTTCAATCTTGCATCCGGCATATTCTGAGTCAGAATAGCCAAGAAGCTCAAATCGCGCACCCTTAGGGAACCAGAGGCCTATACTAGGAGTGAATTTTAGATATCTGAAAATCCTTTTGACAGCTTTCAAATGCATTTCTCTAGGGGATGCTTGGTACCTAGCGCACATGCACACACTAAACATGATATCCGGTCTAGATGCTGTCAAGTCAAGCAATGCACCAATCATGGAACGGTATTGCTTGAGATCAACAGGATTACCTTCTATGTCGAGGTAGAGGTGGCCGCTTGTACCCATTGGTGTTCGGAGTAGCTTGCATCCGTTCATGTCGAAGCGCTTGAGGAGGTCTAGAGTGTACTTCTCTTGGCTTATGAATGTTCCAGTCTTGAGTTGTTTGATTTGGAAACCCAAGAAGAAGTTCAGCTCACCCATCATCGACATCTCGAACTCTGCAGCCACCATCTCACTGAAGTCTTGCACCGTTTTCTCACTTGAGCTCCCAAAGATGATGTCGTCAACATAGACTTGGCACAGGAACAAATGTCCATTATCCACCTTGATGAAGAGTGTGGAATCCACTCTCCCTACACTGAATCCCTTGGAGATGAGAAAGTCTCTGAGTCTCTCATACCAAGCCCTGGGAGCTTGCTTTAGCCCATACAAAGCATTGGACAATCTGTACACTTGATCGGAGTGTTTTGGGTCTTCAAATCCTAGAGGTTGCTCAACATAGACCAGCTCCTCAATGTAGCCATTCAAGAAGGCACTCTTGACATCCATTTGCTTCAAAGTGATGTTGTGACAAGTGGAGAATGGCATAAGCAGTCTAATCTCATCATGTCTGTCCACAGGAGCATAAGTGTCTCCACAATCCACACCCTCGACCTGAGTGAAACCCTGAGCCACAAGTCTT
>SPJY01025686.1:3499406-3537708 GCA_005191435.1 Raddia distichophylla | reverse complement strand
GGCGTCGGGCGAGGGCCCCACACGTCAGGCGGGCGACCAGACCCCAGCGTGTGGGCGAGCCCCTCAACGCCGGGCGAGGGCCCCACACGTCAGGCGGGCGAGCTGGCCCCAGCGTGCGGGCGAGCCCCTCAAGCGCCGGGCGAGGGCCCCACTCGTCAGGCGGGCGAGTAGGCCTCAGCGTGTGGGCGAGCCCCTCAGAAGCCAGGCGAGGGCCCCACGCGTCAGGCGGGCGATCAGGCCCCAGCGCATGGGCGAGCCCCTCAGTGAGCGTGAGAGGTCCCACGCTGTCAGGTGGGGCCCGCGCAGCAGGAAGCGTCCTAAGGGAGTCTTCGGGGCGAAGGCTCTCCTCTGCAGCGAAGGACAGGTGCATTCAATACGACTTTACACGCGGATAGACAGATGAAGAGATTATTACCGCCACAGTGACCTCTGCGGCTCTGTCAAGCTGTCACTGTGGCGCAGAAGAATTGACCGGCAGAGAGAGGGTTCGCCATCATCAGACAGGCCGCCCGCGTCAAGCGGCGCAAGCTGGGGCCCACCCGTCCTGTCACCGGCGTGTTCACACGGGTCAGAGGCCACTTGCGAAGCGCGCGTGGGCGGCGCGGCGCAGCAGCAGCACGTTTTCGTCTCTCCTGTCGCGTCCCTCGCATCTTATCAAAGTGTACTAAGAGTACTGTACTGCGTACCCCCTCGGCTCTCTCCGCCAGCTCGAGGCTTGTATAAAAGGGGAGGAGAGAGATCGAGGGGAGGAGGGGGAAAAAGGAGAAGTTTGAAGGTTCGAAACACTCTGTAATCACATTCCACACAACCAACACAAGAAAAGAGCTAAGGCTCGACAGGAGTAGGACTGTTATCCGCGAGGGGGTCCGAACCTGGGTAACTCTGCGTGTCGCTCTTTGTCGTGCCTGACGCTCGAATCAAACTGAGCTCGAGCTGATCGGCTAGCTACACAAAAATTTGACCCGGGTGTGATCCGCAGTGGTTGAGCGGTGAGCACGCCGTCAGTTTAGATCATTATCAGGTTTAGGGGGTGTTTTGTTGATACATGTGTGTTTTTTAATTTTATTTTGTGCATGAGTTTGTTCGACCCAGGACGCCCTGGCTGCATCAAGGCTATAGATGGCCAAACGGGCGGCCCGGCCCGGCCCGGCACGGGCCCGTTTAGGCACGGCCCGTTTCAGCCGGGCCCGGCACGGCCCGTTTAACTAGTCGTGCCGTGCCGTGCCGGCCCATGGGCCGAGGCCTAGGCCCAGGCACGGCACGAGGCACATTTAATCGTGCCGGGCCGGCCCGTTTACCCGACGGCCCGTTGGACCGCGCCAGCACTGCGCTGCACCTGGGGAGGCGGGAGCCAGGGAGAGCGCACGAGGCGGGAGCGTGGCGTGGCCCAGCGCATGTGGAGGCGGGAGCGGGAGAGCGCATGAGGCGGGAGCACAGCCAAGCGGGAGGAGCGAGCACGGGAGCGGGAGAGCGCACGAGGCGGGAGCAGCTCCAAAAATTTTTTACGGGAGCCTGGAGCGGGAATTCGAACCTGCGTCCTCGTACTACTAGCGCGCCCTCGCTAGCCACTAGAACGCAGCTGCTCTTGTGTTGTAATATACCAACAGGCAATAATACATAGGTTATACGGGCCTTAAACGGGCCACCTCTTACACGGGCCGTGCCGTGCCGGCCCATGGGCTGGGGTGGCGGCCCAGGCACGGCCCGCAGCTTCGGGCCGTGCCGGCACGGCCCGTGTAAGATCGTGCCGGGTCGTGCCCGTGCCGGGCCAAAATTGCGGGCTCACATGCCGGCCCATTAAGCCCGGCCCATCTGGCCATCTATAATCAAGGCTTTCCTTGTATTTCGACACATGATCGTGGTAGCGGCAATGATTGCGGGGCATGGCTAGTGTGGTGCGTGGTGTTGAGTAAAAGTCTAAAATATTGTTGTTTGAATGTAGTGTGTTTCTTTACTAATAAGTCTCTTAACGTGGTACGTTCTCTTCAAATTTTGATAACTTTTTTTTTCTCAACTACCAACCTATCTAGCACATGCACCTATCCTTTTTTTCCCTCAATGACTCCACCTTCGTGACACCCATAACCAATTAACCACCCTAGTTTATCCACGCCCCACCTATCCAACACATTATATAATTTAACATTTTTACCATACTTGATACTCTGTTGGAATGCACGTGTACTCACCTATATAGAATAAAAAATAGAAATTCAGAAAACATAAATTAACAATAGGCTGCTTCTATGTTTCATGTGCTATTTTTTTGCTGACTCCTGCATGTAAGATCTTTGGCGGGCATGGTGGCTGGAGGATGGCTTCCACTATGGAAGCCATCTTGCCAAAATAACGCTGATTTTCACTTTTCCTCCTTTAACATTTCTCCCCCTTTGGCATCAAGACACCAAAAAGAGAAAAACTGAAAGAGGACTACTCAATCCACTCTGGATCGCTGCTGCTGCTGCCACCCTGATCACCAGCACCATCACCACCACCACCACCACCACCGGTGACCTCATCATCATCGTCGTTGTTGTTGCCGCCACCGAAAGGAGGAATCCCAAACAGTCCTCGAGTATAGGTGTCAATGGTGGAGTAGGAGGACGCGAAATCATCAGAAGAAAGAGGCATACCAAGATGCTTCTTGATGTCTTGAATCTGCTTTTGGTAGTCACGAAGACGCACAATGGATTCTTGAACCCCGATCATTTGTCTTGCGGCACATGCAAAAGATAGATTTCAGCATTTTCTTGATAGAGCCTCCAGAGGATGACGGACTCGACCGAGCTGACGATGGGCCCGCGCTACCACGAGGGGCAGAAGAAGGCCCCGCGCTATCACGAGTAGCCGAACCCCTCCTGGGTGGAGTCGCAAAAGTCCCGCCAGGAGAAGCTAGTCCACGGGTGGTGACAAGGTATGGGGTATGCTTCATATCCAGCACAAACTTGAGACCAGTCACATGGATGATCATGCTTATCAGATAAGGAGCATAAGGGCAGCTTCTCTTTGGATCACAAGCACTGATCTTGATCTCTCCCCAGATGAAATCCAAAATATCAAAGGGACGCTCACGCAAACCAATTTTCATCAGGAGGTTGCGAGAATAGGAGAGAACACGAGAAGCGTCACCTTCTTTGGGACAAAGAGTCTTGCGAAGGATACGGTTGAGCACTTGATAGAAAGGCTTCATGGTCTCAGTTGTCCAGCCTTAGTTGAAATAGGCCCATCATACAAGAATTTCAAGTCTTGATTCTTTAGGGCATCCACATCATGGAGCATCTCCATGTTCCCTCTGGTGGATATCTTCAGATGCTGGCCAAACTCCCTCTTTGAATAGTTGTACCAAACTCCGTTGCACATAAACCAGAGGAAGTCACCAACGGCTCCCCCAGCAAAGTACAATAAAGCATAGAACTGGCAAATAACTTCATCGTTCCAATCATGCTGAAAGCTCAAGAGATCAGTCAATCCCATGGTGTCACAAGCAAAAATGACCTCATTAATGACTGGATTGTCTGACAATGCCATGCCTTCCCAATCAATGAATTGCATGCGTATGACTGGATTCTTCTTCTTCACAAAAGTAGCATCATAGAAATCTTGATGAAAGAAGTTCCAAAATCTTTCATCAGTTCCTTCTTCCTTTTCATACTTCAAAGGATCCTCAATCCTGTGGTGTTGAATCTCCTTAACATCCGCAACATAATAGCCAAGGATTTTTGGAGTGACATTTGGAGCAAAGGTCCTAGTTGACTTTTTGATTATCAACGGACCGATAGGATCACGGATATTAGATCGTTTCCACTGAGCCAACCTCTCATGGTAGATCGAAGGATCTTCATTGGGCTCGGCTGAAGGACGAGCGATAGTCGAACATGAGGTTCGTTGCCGCTTAGAAGAAGACATCTGCATGATATATATGAGGGAATCAAGGAATTGAAAGCGATTGCTCAAAATCCACCCGGGTCAGTGAGTGCCCCATCGGAACATCCGACGCGGTACAGCACCTGCCCGAAATAGGGTTTGACAAATCTCGCACCAAAACGACGAATCTGAGGCAACAACAGGTGGGAAACACTTCTATGAACAATATAGAAGCATATTTAGCCCCGAAGTAGAACGAAAACGGCACACATTGCACGTTCTAGGAGATTTCAAGATTTGACCTTCAATGGAGGAGGAGGGAGACAAGCAGGGAGGAGATGGAGGCAGTGGAGAGGCGCTCAGGTCGCAAGAGCCGCCGCTATACAGTGCACCGCCGCCGGAAGATCCGAAGCTCCCTGTGCCGTCGCCGCCCAAGAGGAGAGAGAAAGGAAGAGGTAAAAACTTAGGGTAAAACCCGTGGGTAAAAGGAACAGGGACCCACGCGGTTAAAGTTAAATAGGAGACAAAACTGGGCCGCGTCGGAACATCCGACGGACCCCCTGCTGGACAGCATCGGAAGTTCCGACGCCGGTCGGAACATCCGACGGTACCCTTACTGGATGCCATCGGAAGTTCCGATGCCGACCGGAACATCCGACCCCCTCTTGCTAGATTTGAAAAAATTTTGGACTCCAGACACCTCGAGAATAGATGAGATTGCTCCGGGAGGATAGAGGGGAGTTCTAAGAATTGAATTTACCCAAGAATGACCCGTAAGCATATCAGTCAATCAAACTAAGGTCATCCATGAATAAATAGGATATCAATATCTGAAGAGCCAAATCACTCAATTTATTTATATAGACCTATATAGCTAAAGTAGAATAGATACTAGAATAAAATAAAACCTTTTCAATCACCAATCAATGTGAGCAATATTTCAAGCAACATTCCGAGAGTCAAGGATATTCAATTCACTCCGCAACTCGCAGAATTTTCTCTCATCAAGAGGTTTGATGAAAATATCAGCTAGTTGGTTTTCGGTTCTCACATGGGTAATATCGATATCACCTTTGGTTGAATGGTCTCTTAAGAAGTGGTGGCGAATATCGATATGTTTGGTTCGAGAGTGTTGAATATGATTGTTGGCTATTTTTATGGCACTCTCATTATCACACAAAAGTGGGATGTGGTTGAGGTTAAGACCATAATCTCTCAGGGTTTGTCTCATCCAAAGTAGTTGAGCACAACAATATCCAGAGGATGACGGACTGGACCGAGCTAACGATGGGCCCGCGTTACCACGAGGGGCAGAAGAAGGCTCCGCGCTATCACGAGTAGCCGAACCCCTCCTGGGTGGAGTCGCAAAAGTCCCACTAGGAGAAGCTAGTCCACGGGTGGTGACAAGGTATGGGGTATGCTTCACATCCAGCACAAACTTGAGACCAGTCACATGGATGATCATGCTCATCAGATAAGGAGCATAAGGGCAGCTCCTCTTTGGATCATAAGTACTGATCTTGATCTCTCCCCATATGAAATCCAAAATATCAAAAGGACGCTCACGTAGACCAATCTTCATCAGAAGGTTGCGAGAATAGGAAAGAACACGAGAAGCGTCATCTTCCTTGGGACAAAGAGTCTTGCGGAGAATGCGATTGAGCACTTGATAGAATGGCTTCATGATCTCATTGCTCCAGCCTTAGTGGGAATAGGCCCATCATATAAGAACTTCAGCTCAAGATTCTTCAGGGCATCCACGTCATGGAGCATCTCCATGTTCCCTCTGGTGGATAGCTTCAGATGCTGGCCAAACTCCCTCTTTGAAAAGTTGTACCAAACTCCGTCGCACATAAACCAGAGGAAGTCACCAGCGGCTCCCCCAGCAAAGTACAATGTAGCATAGAACTGGCAAATAACTTCATCGTTCCAATCATGCTGAAAGCTCAAGAGATCAGTCAATCCCATGATGTCACAAGCAGAAATAACCTCATTGATGACTGGATTGTCTGACAATGACATGCCTTCCCAATCAATGAATTGCATACGCATGACAGGATTCTTCTTTTTCATAAAAGCAACATCATAGAAATCCTGATGGAAGAAGTTCCAAAATCTTTCGTCAGTCCCTTCTTCCTTCTCATACTTCAGGGGATCCTCAACCCTGTGGTGTTGAATCTCCTTCACATCCATGACATAATAGCCGAGGATCTTCGGAGTGACATTTGGAGCGAAGGTCCTAGTTGACTTCTTAATCATCAACGGACCGATAGGATCACGGTTATTTGCCCGCTTCCACTGAGCCAACCTCTCGTGGCATAACGAAGGATCCTCGTTGGGCTCGGCTGAAGGACGAGCGACAGTTGAACTTGAGGTACATTGCCGCTTAGAAGAAGACATCTGCAAGGTATATGTGCTGGAATCAAGGAATTGAAAACGAGTGCTCAAAATCCATCCAGGTCAGTGAGTACCACGTCGGAACATCCGACCGGGGTCGGAACATCTGACGGGGTACAGGACTTGCCCGAAATAGGGTTTGACAAAACTCGCACCAAAACAACAAATCCGAGACATCAACAGGTGGGAAATACTTCCATGAACAAGATAGAAGCATATTTAGCCTTAAGATCAAACTAAAACAACACACATTGCACGTTCTAGAGGATTTCAAGATTTGAGGCTCTTACCTTCAATGCAGGAGGAGGAAGACGAACAGGGAGGAGGCAGAGGCAGTGGGAAGGCGTGCGGGATGCAAGAGCCGCCGCCGTACAGTGCACCGCCGCCGGAAGATCCGAAGCTCCCTGTGCCGTCGCCGCCCAAGAGGAGAGAGAAAGGAAGAGGTAAAAGCTTAGGGTAAAACCCGTGGGTAAAAGGAGGAACAGGGCCCACGCGGTTAAAAAGGAAAGACAAGTCACAGATCTAGGCCGAGTCGGAACATCCGACGGAAGATCCGACGGAAGGTCCGACGGACCCCTCACTGGACAGCGTTGGAAGTTCTGACGCCGGTCGGAACATCCGACGGTACCCTTACTGGATGCCATCGGAAGTTCCGATGCCGAGTGGAACATCTGACCCCTCTTGCTAGATTTGAAAGAATTAGACTCCAGACACCTCGAGAATAGATAAGATTGCTCCGGGAGAATAGAGGGGAGTTCTAAGAAATGAATTTACCCATGAATGACCCGTAAGCATATCAATCAATCAAACTAAGGTCATCCGTGAATAAATAGGATATGAATATCCGAAGAGCCAAATCAATCAATTCATTCATATAGACCTATATAACTATAGTGAAATAAATAACAGGATAAAAAAACCTTTTTCAATCACCAAACAATGTATGCAATAGGTCAAGCAACATTCCGAGAGTCAAGGATATTCAATTCACTCCGCAACTCGCAGAATTTTCTCTCATCAAGGGGTTTGGTGAAAATATCAGCTAATTGGTTTTTGGTTCTCACATGGATAATATCGATATCACCTTTGGTTGAATGGTCTCTTAAGAAGTGGTAGCGAATATGGATATGTTTGGTTCAGGAGTGCTGAATAGGATTGTTGGCTATTTTTATAGCACTCTCATTGTCACACAATAATGGGATGTGGTTGAGGTTAAGGCCATAATCTCTCAGGATTTGCCTCATCCAAAGTAGTTGAGCACAACAATGTCCCGCGGCAATATATTTAGTTTCGGCTGGGGATAGGACAACAGAATGTTGTTTCTTGGATGCCCACAAAACGAGCGACCTTCCAAGGAATTGGCAAGTACCGGAGGTACTCTTCCTATCCACTTTACAACCGGCATAATCCGCATCCGAATAGCCGATTAGGTTAAAGTTTGACCCTCTAAGATACCAAAGGCCAAAGTTGGGAGTGTGTATCAAATATCTCAATATTCTCTTGGCTGCCACTAAGTGGCAATCCTTTGCCTGGGCGATTCGTCAGCCGCGCCTGCGTGAGCCGCCGACCGCGCCCTCATCGGCAGCCGGACTGGCCCGCACGCACCGCCAGCCACGCCGCGCCCGCACAAGTCGCTGCACCGCCGTATGGCCCTACTATGTCCACCGCAGCCCAGTATGGCCCTGATGCCAGTGTTGCTTGGCCCATCCGACTACGTGCGACCTTACTAGCAGAAGGTCGTGCGCTAGACCGAAAGGTACAGATTGGGCTGAAATTTCCGAAACAAAATTGAAAGGGCAATGAAAATTTGTGAAATAGCTTTGAAATTTGTGAAATTGCAGAAAACCCCTCTGATTCTTGCAAAATCACCTAGGATTTGATTTGTGGCATGTTTTGCACCTCGGGAATTTGAATTTGGCACCCGTGTTTCCGAAGGAATGAAAATTGCTTTAAAATCCCTTAGAAGCTTGGAAATTACTAAAAGTTTTTTCGATGCCTTACTAGAATTATGTGGATGTACTGAAAACTTAATTTTCAGCCCTTTAGCATCTTGGGAACCTGAAGTTTGCTTTTAATTTGAAGCATTAATTAATTTCTGTAATTATTTATGTGCAATCCTTGTGTGCATTTGCCATTATAATTATCAGTAATTATTTATGCATATTAAATTGGTAATGACAAGTTAGAAAGAAATACATGAGAATTGATTATGTCATCCATCACTTTCTATTTGATTACACGAAGTAGTCTTATGAATTAATACAGAAGAATATATGTCGGGGTATCATTGAATGTGAATTCGAGGTATTAGCACCGCATAGCCAGAGCAACCTCACTTAGGCATTAGACTATAAAATTTCACCCTGTAGCATGAAGCTCTGGGCCGCCATCGGGTTAAAACCCCAAAGGATAAGAAACCGGTGTGTGGAACAACTCTGCATTGCACTTTTTTAGGCACCGCCCTCTATGAAAAATAGTATTGGTGTATGAATGAGCAACGTTGTCGGGACCCGAGAACGGAGTCGAGTCCCTTCTATGCTTTACCTGTTCTAGTCCCTGGATCAGTAGCTAGAACACACAGATATACAGCTCTTGGATCATAGCCATCAAACGAACAAGCTTTATTACATCAGAATAATAACTAAGATGGCCTTTACATCAGAGTATGCGCCAGCGTGGCGTTTATTACAAAAGTTAGGCACGGAGGCCTTAATTCAGCGGAAGACTAAAATACAAGCTCAACTTCAAAAGAGCAAAACAAGACGATTCCCACAGGCAAGTTGTAGTTAACGCTCCTAGATGTCGCATATTCTTCATCTTGAAACCCGTTGGTGAAACCTTCATCCTCGTCCATCTTCTCGTTAGGAAACATCTTGTGGCAACCTGCTCGTTGGAATGAGCCCGCATGAAAGGCGGGGTGAGTACGCGAATACTCAACAAGCGAGGCTGACTAAATGCAACTAAGGCTCCAAAGGAATGTGTGAAGGGGTCATTTTGCATAAGGCCAGCTTTTCAAAGGCTTTTCCTATATTTTGAAATATGAGGAAAAATGTGATTTAAACAAATTTTTTTTAATTTATTTTCTTTCCTTCGGCCGCAGCCGAAAATTTCCCATGTGGCTAGATCATGGTTCCCCGCCATGAACCTATATCCTCATCACTCACAGTTAGCCACTGTGAGGAGAATAAAACAAATCTCTTTTGAAAAACATTTTGAAAATCAAAACGAACACCACCAGAGAGGCAGCGCCCCGTCGTCCGCCCTTGACCATGGGCATGGCTATCATGATAGTTGTACACTCTGCAGAGCTCGCATGCTTTACCCACGAGATAGGATTTCTCAGGCCAAAGGGTATTTCTGACAAGGCATTTGACAGTTTTCCTCCTAATTCGGTAACCCCGCTCCCAACAGCACAACAGTGGGTATCATTGGCCTGGGCTTAGTACCATACTCGACTGGCTGCAGATTGCACCATTGGCCTCAACATAGTACAATCCAGACCATTGCCCTCAGGATAGTCCCACCGGATGGGCACCGAACTAGGATTCCAAAAGCTACTAAGCCAGGGCCTGCCCATACAGGCACTCAATGGTCGCACTGTAGTACTTAGCTCGACTACCTCAAGGAATCAATCCTTAGCGATCGGGGTGGGTCCTACACTTGACCCAGGTCTCGTGCAACATTGGCCTCAGCATAATGCACACCACCTTGCAACCAGCCACCCCAATCAAGTTTTGCGAAATCACTTTTGAAACCCGATAGTTCCCCACTATCATCTACACCCTTTTCAACAGCCATTTATCAAATCACGCAATTTTATCATTCCGACAGTTAAATGAGTGTAGACCAAGATTATGCAATCTAAGCAGTTCTAGTGATGGCAAAACCTAAAATTCAATGGAGGGCTATATTAGGATTTTAAATAAACCTATGGCAGCAAGGTAGGGTATAACAAAGTCTAATTCACTAATTGGTTTTAGCTACTCTTAACTTAAATAGTTGATTTTAGGTACAACATACATGCATAGTTTTACAAACATATAATCAAAGGGATTTGCATTTGTAAACCAGTAGGGGACAAATTTTCAGCACTTGCCTTGATGAGCACAGTGGACACACTCCCTCGGTGTGTCGGCGAATCGCTCCTCGTCGCCCGATCCTAACGTACGACAATAACAGAAATAAATTCAACAATGCATGAAATCCAAAATAGATGAATGCAATACATATGCAAATTTTACAACAAGTTGTTTCTGTTCAAAATAAATTTATAAAATTGGTTTCACAATTTTTCAATTTTTATTGTATTTATAAAAATTGTTACAATAGTTAATCAACAATAAATTCTTCAGAAATTAATTTTTAACAAAACAGTGCCAAAAGTTTATGACAAATACTAGCCAGAATTAGGAACATGAACAAATTGATTTGGTAATTTTTGCACTAATATTTTAATAACTAAAAATGCTACTATTTTGATTATTCAAGAAATCATACAAAAATTAATATGAGTAGAAACAGCACCAAACTTGAATATAAAATACTAGACATTTTTAGGAATGTAGGAAAATTGGTTTCATATTTTTTTGAGCTACAGAAAATATTAAATAATTGTTTGAAGCTTCATCCTTTTCTAGAAAATTCAAGAATTTGGAAAAACAAGTGGGCCGACCCATTTAAATGCTTCTTCAACCTCTGGCCATAGCCAGAGGGGAGGCAGGCGCGCGGGTAGGCAGCGCTCCAGCGAAGGCGCGGCAACGGCCATGGGTTGGCACGGCGGCTCGACGCAAGGCGGCCCGAGGCGACGGCGCGGCCTGCTCATGGCGGCGGCGGCTCGGTGGCCTGGGGGCTAGGGGAAAGGGCGGCGCGGCTTCGCGTGGGCATGGGGAAGGCGGTGGTGGCGGCGGCCTGGCTGGGAGTGCCCGAGACGGCGGCTCGATCCAGAGGCGGCGCAACGGCCATGGGTTGGCGGTGGAAGCTCCGGCGTGGACGGCTCCAGCCCAATCGATAGAGGGAAAACCTTCTAGATGCCATGAGGATGCTACTGGAGAGATGAATCGGAATACTACCGCACGGCAGCGATGAATTCGATGCCGGTACCTTCGGGCGGCGCTCCGGACAGCTGCGGCTCCGGCGTCCAATCGGCGGCGTTCCGGTAGTTGTCTCCTGCGGTTCAGAGGCAAAATGGATTCACGAAAGATCAAGGTAGGACATGGTGGCAAGAACTCAGCAAGAAATCTTACCCACTGCTCCAATCGAAGGAGAGAACAAAAGGAAGAGGGAAGAGCTCGGGTGTGGATTTATAGGGAAGAACAGAGGGAGATGGAGAGTTTTTGGCTGCACAAATTCTCTTCTTGATGACCACTAAACCGAGAAGAAACTGCTAGCACTAGTGATGGTGGCCAATAATTGGATTTTGGGTGCATTTTAATGGTCATTTGGGCACTAATTGGAGGAATTGGAAGAGCTAGGAGAAGGTTGCGCAAGAGATGGTGGGAGGAGAGAGAAAGAGGTGAGAGAGTGGATGACAAGTGGGTCCCACTCGAAGCCCTCTGTTATGTACACTATCCGTTCTGTTATACCTGGCTAGGGCATGCCTGAGACTGCAAACTATGAAAAATGACCAAATATTATCCTGACTTGCACAGGACTTGTATTGATCCCTCTTTTGTGACAAAGAAGATCACATTTGAAGTAATAATCTCCACGTTCACCTAAGTACAACTTCAAGTGCTTGCAACTTTTGTTGCCGAGTCATGGAGAAGCAACTAGGGGACGAAACCCCAAATTTTAAAGAAGGGCATGAATGGAAGAATAAGTGTAATTGGCCTATGAAAAGAAAGTACACTACTTAAGAAAGATAAAATAAGGAGAAGCTGCTTTTTATTTTTTCCACCATTATAAGGGCAGAACCATCACGGCATAATGTCAAAAAATTATGTGGCATTTGGGGCATTGGTCTATGATTTGCCATGATAATGAATACATACAATCACGGCTTATCGATCAAAGAAGAAAGAATAGCAATAGTAGAGGCTTCAACGACCTCAGAAATAAGGACACTCTTGTAGAGACCTCTCAAACTTGCCCCCTTGTTTTTATGACAACTGCACAAGAAGTGCATAGAGAAACGAAGATCCCAGCATGTGGCATTGAAACTTGAGTGACAGTCTCGGCCCTGTCGTGCTGCTGCTCGGAGCCCCTGCCCCTGCCCTTGCGTTTCCCTCCATCCACCTTCGCCGCTGCCGCTGCGCTCCCGTGGGCATCGTTTGCCCGGTGTATGCCGTTCCCCGTGAAGGACGACGTCGCAGTGTTCTTCCTCGCCAACCTCCGCGGCCGCTTCGACTCTCCAGTCGCCGGTGAGGGCTACTTCGGCACGTGCCTCACCACGTGCGCAGCGCCCCTGCCCGCGCGGGAGCTCCGAGGCGCCGACGGCCGTCTACGGGGAGGTGCAGGATGGAGGAGGACCCCCTTGCCGTCGACCGGCAGCAACGGCGGGCGTGCTGCTTCGGCGTCGGCTCATGGTGGCTTGGTGGACAGGTTGCCCATAACTAGTAGCTCCCGGCGATGGTGACGTCGTCCGCCGCAACCTACTTTAGCTCTTGTCGGCGGCCTTGTTTGTCGTTGCTGTCTTGGGTCCTACGTGGTCGCTATACAGTGGGGCACTTGGGCTGTTGGCGGTGTCGGTGATGGCGGCTTCGGCGGCTAGCACTGCTGCGCGTGGCTCTTCTCTTTTTCTCTTCCTTGGCGACGCCTTTGGCTATGCTGGCGGCGTTGTCGTGCGCCTACCTTCACGCGTCTTGGAGGAGCTCGGTGTCGTCATCCCTTCTTCCGCCTCCCCCTAGGCCCGTCTTGGTTAGACCGCTCTGGGGGGGGCCATTTCGGTACTATGGCTGGAGCGGTCGGAGTGGGCGTGCTCCAGGAGCGTGTGTCCGGTGGCCGCTCGCCGCGGCACCGGCTTTCCCTCCCTCCTTCTTCCCATCCCCTTGTGCCCTTCCTGGTGGGGACCAATCAGGGGGACCGCTCCGGAGATGGCTGGATTCGTCAGCAGGTGGCCCGAATCTGGCGGTGTCTAGCCGGAGCGACTGCAGCAGGTGTGCTACAGGGGCATGTTTCTTCCTTGGTAACGGGGTTGGTCATCGCCCTGTCTTCGGCGACACTGGCGCGCTCGGCCTCCTAGCTTGGTCCCTTTAAACACCAGATCAAGACCAAGATACAAACACAGCGATTTTTTGTTTCCCGATGTTCGGATCTTTGAAGGGAGATCCTACTCACCGTTAGGGAAGGCACAAAGCCCGGATCACCAAGACCCTAATCCCCCTTACCAGCGAAGCACAAAGCACTCACCGGCGATCACTAGTTGAATCCTTTTCCTTGCGGAGGTAGATTCGCACCTTCACAAACTCCGGAGGCACGCCACACAAAGATCGGCGACTCACCGGCGACACCTAGCCGTCTAGGAGCCCTTCAAGCCTCCAAGAGTAACAAATGCGATGAAGAAAAATAGGAATCGCTAAGTGCTCAAATTGAATGAGTCTAATTTGTGGAGCACTTGGGTGCCTTGATCTCTCTAGATCTAGATCTCACAAGATGAACAAGAGAGAGACAAAGGCTAGGGTTCTTGCGAGAGATGAAGAATATGAATTAGGCTCAAATCAGGATGTAATCAGAGTGAGTAACCTTTTGGCAGGAATTAGAGAGGGTCTTAAATAGGGATTCTCGAAAAATAGCCATTGCTGCATATAAACCCGCATCGGATGTTCAGACCCCGTCGGATGTTCCGACCCGCGTCGGATGTTCCGACCGAAGTTCCGATGGACCCCTTACTGGATGGCATGAAAAACTAGCAAACTGGGTTACCATCGGATGTTCCGACCCTCGTCGGATGTTCTGATGGCATAGGTTCTGTATGAGGAGTATTTTGAGTGGAAAAATTCACACGAACTTCGAGACACCTATTTTGAGCACTTAGGAACCTTTATAAGCTTCTCCATTTCATCCCTCTTTATAGTACGGCATCCCTAGGACTCAATAAATAAAGATTTACAAGTAAATACTATTCTTGATGCCTTCTTGCAATATATCCATGTTCGAGGGATACACCATCACATTTAAACATGTACCTCATGGATTTAACCTGTATAACAACTGTGCACAATTCTCCAATAGAAATATTAGCTCTATAATTGTTACTCATTAATCACCAAAATCACTTAAGGGTCTAGATGCACTTTCAATCTCCCCCTTTTTGGTGTATTGATGACAACAATTATAGCTCACAAAAACAATTATAAACAAGAATATATGAAGGAGCTCCCCCTGAAACTATGGCAAAAAATAACAACAAGAGCTCCCCCTATATCCTTGGCAGAATTGAATCTAAATGCAATATGACAGGATATATCACTCAATACGAAAGACTTAAATAAGACGCAATTCACCATTACATCATCATCACAGAATAATTAAATTCTTACAGCCACACAGCTAACCACACAAGACATCGAGTTTAAAACATAGTTTTGCACATATTCATTCAAGTTTCAAACAAATGAAACTAAGATGGAAATGAGATAACTTTTCTCCCTCAGAACTTTTCTCCCTCAGATAACTGATAGCTTTTCTCCCCCTTTGGCATCAAGACGCCAAAAAAGGGAAAAAAACTGAAAGTGGACTACTCAATCCACTCTGGATCACTGCTGCTACTTCCACCCTAACTACCAGCACCATCACCACCACCACCACCGGTGACCTCATCACCATCGTCGTTGTTGTTGCCGCCACCGGAAGGAGGAATCCCAAACAGTCCTCGAGTATAGGTGTCGATGGTGGAGTAGGAGGACTCGGAATCATCATAAGAAAGAGGCATACCAAGATGCTTCTTGATATCTTGTATCTGCTTTCGATTGTTGCGATGACGCACAATGGATTCTTGAACCCGATCATTCGTCTTGCGGCACATGCAAAAGATAGATTTCAGCATTTTCTTGATAGAGCCTCCAGAAGATGATGGGCTAGACCGAGCTGAAGACGGTCCTGCTGCAGAAGAGGGACCCGCGCTATCACGAGTAGCGGAACTCCTCCTGGGTGGAGTCGCAGAAGTTCCACCAGGAGAAGCCAGTCCACGGGTGGTGACAAGGTAGGGAGTGTGCTTCACATCCAGTACAAACTTGAGACCAGTCACATGAATGATCATGCTCATCAGATAAGGAGCATAAGGACAGCTCCTCTTTGGATCGCAAGCACTGATCTTGATTTCACACCAGATGAAATCCAGAATATCAAAGGGGCGTTCTCACAGTCCAATTTTCATCAGAAGGTTGCGAGAATAGTTGAGAACACGAGAAGCGTCACCTTCTTTGGGACAAAGAGTCTTGCGAAGGATGCGGTTGAGCACTTGGTAGAATGGCTTCATGGTCTCAGTGGCTCCAGCCTTAGTAGGGATAGGTCCATCATATAGGAACTTCAGCTTAGGATTCTTTAGGACATCCACATCATGAATCATCTCCATGTTGCCTCTAGTGGATAGTTTCAGATGTTGACCAAACTCCCTCTTCGAGAAGTGATAGAACACTCCATCACACATGAACCAGAAGATGTCGCCAGCGACACCCCCAGCAAAGTACAAAGTAGCATAGAATTGGCAAATAACTTCATCGTTTCAATCATGCTGAAAGCTCAAAATGTCGGTCAATCCCATGGTATCACAAGCAGAAATGATATCATTGATAACTGGATTGACTGTCACCGCCATGCCTTCCCAATCAATAAATTGCATTCGCATGACTTTGCTCTTCTTCTTCACAAAAGCAACATCATAGAAATCTTGATGAAAGAAGTTCCAGAATCTTTCATCAGTTCCTTCTTCCTTCTCATACTTCAAGGGATCCTCAACTCTGCGATGTTGAATCTCCTTGACATCCGCGACATAATAGCCGAGAGACTTCGGAGTGACAGTGGGAGCAAAAGTCCTTGTTGACTTCTTGATCATCAACGGACCGATAGGATCACGAATATTCGCTCGCTTCCACTGAGCCATTCTCTCATGAAAGATCGTAGGGTCCTCATTGGGCAAGGCTGAAGGAGGGCGCGACAGTCGAACTTGAGGTTCGTTGCCGCTTCGAAGGATTAGCAACACCCTTGCCTTTGGGATCATGCTGAGAATAAGACATCTGCACGATAAATGGAATTCGATGAATCAATTGAGGTGTGAAAATTCAAAACCTGACCTGGACAGCGAGTACCACGTCGGAACATCCGACGGGATACAGCAACTGCCCAAATAGGGTTTGTCACATCTCGCACCAAAACGACAAATCTGAGGCATCAACAGGTGGGCAATACTTCCATGAACAAGATAGAAGCATATTTAGCCTCAAACACGAACTAAAATGGCGCACATTGCACGTTCTAGAAGATTTCAAGATTTGGGGCTTTTACCTTCAATGGAGGAGGAAGGAGATGAGCAGGGAGGAGGTGAAGGCAGTGGAGAGGCCCTCAGATCGCAGGATCCGACGCCGTACAGTCCGCTGCCGCCGGAAGTTCCGCCGCCACCGGAAGATCCGCCGCCGTCGGAGCTCCCTGTGCCGTCGCCGCCCAAGAGGAGAGAGAAGGGGAGGTAAAAGCTCTAGGGTAAAAACCGTGGGGTAAAAAGGAACAGGGACCCACGCGGTTAAATTAAGAAGGAGACAAATCTGGGCCGAGTCGGAACATCCGACGAAAGTTTCGACGGAACATCCGACAGACCCCTTGCTGGACGCCACCGGAAGTTCCGACGCCGGTCGGAACATCCGACGGGACCCTCACTGGATTCCACCGGAAGTTCCGACGCTGAGCGGAACATCCGATCACCCTCTTGCTGGATATGAAAGTTTTGAACTCCAGAGACTTCGAGAATAGATAAGATTTCTCCGGAAGGATAGAAGGGAGTTCAATGACTTGAATTTACCCATGGATGACCCGTAAACATATCGATCAATCAAACTAAGATCATCCGTGAATAAATAGGATATAAATATCCGAAGAGCCAAATCAACCAATTAATTTATATAGACCTATATATATAGCTATAGTAAAATTGATGACAGGGAATTTTGAAAACATTTTCAATCACCAAACAATGTGTGCAATAGTTCAAGCAACATTCCGAGAGTCAAGGATATTCAATTCACTCCGCAACTCACAGAATTTTCTCTCATCAAGGGGTTTGGTGAAGATGTCAGCTAATTGGTTTTCGGTTCTCACATGGGTAATATCGATATCACCTTTGGTTGAATGGTCCCTTAGAAAGTGGTGGCGAATATCGATATGTTTGGTCCTGGAATGTTGGATAGGATTGTTGGCTATTTTTATGGCGCTCTCATTGTCACACAAAAGTGGGATGTGGTTGAGGTTAAGGCCATAATCTCTCAAGGTTTGCCTCATCCAAAGTAATTGGGTGCAACAATGTCCTGCGGCAATATACTCTGCTTCAGCTGTGGATAGGGCAACGGAATGTTATTTCTTGGACGCCCATGAAACGAGCGACCTTCCAAGGAATTGGCAAGTACCGGAGGCACTCTTCCTATCCACTTTACAACCGGCATAATCTGCATCCGAATAGCCGATTAGGTCAAAGTTAGATCCTTTAGGATACCAAAGGCCAAAATTGGAAGTGTGTACTAAATATCTAAAGATTCTCTTGGCTCCACTAAGTGACAATCCTTGGGTGCAGCTTGAAATCTTGCACACATACACACACTAAGCATAATATCAGGCCTAGATGCACAAAGATAAAGGAGAGAGCCAATGATTGAACGATATACCTTTTGGTCGACGTCCTTACCATTTACATTTAAATCAAGATGTCCATTTGTTGGCATAGGAGTCTTGATTGGCTTGGCGTCGCTCATCTCAAACTTTTTCAGCATATCTTTCACATATTTTGGTTGGCTTATGAAAGTTCCTTCCTTCATTTGTTTCACTTGAAGTCCAAGGAAGAACTTAAGCTCTCCCATCATTGACATCTCAAAACGTTTGGTCATTAATGACTAAACTCCTCGCAGAAATGCTTACTAGTAGATCCAAAAATGATGTCATCGACATAAACTTGACATACAAAGATATCACCATCTACTAACTTAGTAAAGAGTGTAGGATCAGATTTACCCATTTCGACAGAGGTGCTTTAGACATTCATACCATGCACGAGGTGCTTGCTTCAAACCGCAGAGTGCCTTGTTGAGTTTGTAGACGTGATTTGGAAGTCTTGGATCTTCGAAGCCCGGTGGTTGCTCAACGTAAACCAGTTCGGAAAGTGGACCGTTAAGAAACGTGCTCTTTACATCCATTTGCCACAACTTAAAACCATGGTGAGTAGCAAAAGCAATTAAAATTCTAATAGCATCTATTCTTGCTACTGGAGCGTAAGTCTCACCACAATCCAAACCTTCGATTTGCGTGAAGCCTTGTGCAACCAACCGCGCCTTGTTCTTTGTTACGATGCCATGCTCATCTTGTTTGTTGCGGAAGACCCATTTTGTGCCAATAACGTTTTGCTTTGGTTCCTAGTGAAGTTATTTAACTCCTCTTGCATGGCAATAATCCAATCGGGATCCTTAATAGCTTGATCTATATTTAATGGCTCAAGAGAGGAGAAAAACGAGTAAAATACACAAAAATTTGAAAGACGAGATCTAGTAGTTACTCTCTTGTTTATATCACCAATGATACTTTCGACGGGATGATCCCGTTGAACACTTTGACGTACTTTTGGATGTGCATTCGGTGGGTTGGGATCTTCATCGTTACATTCACTTGACTTGTCATTCTCATATTCTTGAATGATTGTTGGAGGTTCGATTTGAATTGATGAAGAAGATAACTCATCATCTTCAACACCTTCTTGTGACTTGACGTCACCGATAGCCATTTTCTTGATAGCTTCACTTGGTGGTTCTTCTTCATCTAGCACATGTTGATCAACTTGCTCTACTTAAGAGCCGTCAGTCTCATCAAATGTTACGTCACGCGAGATTTCAACCACACCGAAGGTATTGTTAAAAACTCGGTACACATAGGCATTTGATCCATACCCAAGCAAAAAGCCTTCGTCAACTTTTGGAGCAAACTTAGAACTTCTAGATTTCTTATTCAGAATATAGTACTTACTGACAAAGACTCTGAAGTATGAAATATTTGGCTTGTTACCGGTAAGGAGCTCATACGAAGTGTTTTCTTCAACAACTTGTGTAGATAGAGTCGGTTGATGGCGTGACAGGCGGTGTTCACAGCTTCTGCCCAATAAATGTCCGACACCTTGAATTCATTCAACATGGTTCTCGCCATCTCGATGAGGGTTCGATTCTTTCTCTCGACCACCCTGTTTTGTTGAGGGGAGTAGGGGGGCGAGAATTCATGCTTGATGCCTTCCTCATCAAGGTACTCTTCAACATCGGTGTCTTTGAATTCCGTCCCATTATTATTTCGAATCTTCTTAATCTTTACTTCATACTCGTTTTGAGATCTTCTTATAAACTTTTTTAAAATTCCTTTCGCTTCTCCTATACTTATGTACGCAATACGTCCAAAGAGGTCCATATGAAGTAGTTGTAGAGGTCTAGTCGTGGTCATCACGTTCTTCGAAGGATGGGGTGCTCCAACTTGTTTTCCCGCTTGACATGCACTACAAGGCCAGTCTTTCACAAACTTCACATTTGTTAGTCCAATGATGTAATTCCCTTTCGATAGTTTGTGAAGGTTTCTCATACCAACATGGGTAGTCGGCGATGCCAAAGCCAACCCATGCTAGATTTAGCCAGTAGACATATCCCAGGGCTAGGTCTATCCGTGGAGAAGTCCACAAGATAAAGCTTTCCCTTTCGATGACCTTTAAAGGCTATTAAACCATCACTCCTTCGAACGACATTCACACCATCACAAGAAAAGATACAATCATAACCGGTAGCACAGAATTGTTGTACCGATAATAGATTGTATTTCAATGAATCGACAAGTAAGACATTTGTAAGAAAAAGATTTTCAGAAATTGCAATCTTACCAAGACCTAGTACATCACCTTTACTATCATCTCCAAATGTGATGCTCTCACTTGGTTGATTGTAGCAATTAATTTGTGAGAACATTGCCTTCTCTCCGGTCATATGATGAGTGCAACCGCTGTCGAGTACCCAACTTGGACCACCGGAGAGATATTTCTACAAAGTTTAAGCTTTGGTCTTAGGTACCCAAATTTGATTGGGTCCTTTGAGGTTAGTCACAAGAGCCTTCGAGACCCAAATGGATCTCACCAAAGATGCATTAGTACGCTTCAGTCCAACATGATAAGCAAGCACTCTACCAAAATTATTCCTTTTAAGAATGTAAGAGGCATTAAAAGTTGGGTGAGAAACGTGAGCCTTTGAGCCTTGCTCTCTCACAAACTGAATTGGCTTAGTGACCGGTGTCATCACAACATGCGCCTTCTTACCCTTAGGTGGAACATAGCCAAGTCCGGCCTTCTTGAAGTTTCCTCTTCTCTTATCTAGTATCTCATCAAGTCCCTTACTCGACTTGTACGATCTTGGAATACTATCTTCAAGTAGACTCTTTAACTTCTCATTCTCACTAGCAAGATCTTCTAAACTGGCAAAATTTGTTGCACAAGTATTCACATCCACATTGTAGCACCTTGTGTAACCATTGCTTGTGGAAGGAGGTGAGTCACAAGTTGCATTTGAAAGAGTAGAGGTGCTCTTCAGAAGATTATCAAACTTTACCCTAAGAGTCTCATGTGCTTCCTTTGCACCAATCAGTTCTTCTTTAAATGAAGCATTGTTGATCTCAAGAGAGCTTGTTTTTAATTTGACCTCAGAAAATTCTTTGGTCATCTCCCCAACCCTCTTCTTTTCCAATACTAGTTCCTTCTCAAGTTGGAGGTTTCTCTCCTTTTCAAGAATGAGCAAGTCTTCTCCTTTCTCAAGAAAGTCCTCTTGTTACTCAACTCTCTCTATGAGCTCGGTCAACTTACCCATATCAAACTTTCTTATCATCTTAACCAAACTAGCATGACTCATATCATCCTCATCATCACTAGAATTGTTAGTATAAGAATTGACTAGATATTTAGAAGATCTTGATGATACCTTAGGGCCCTTGGCCATGAAGCACATCGATGGTTCATCATCATCATCCATCAATTCACCGAATAGAGATGAGGTCGCTTTTGAAAGAGCCATCCCAATACAAGCAACACTGTCATCATCGGACTCGGAGTCGGATTCGGAATCCCACTCTTCACGAATGTGAGCTTCACCTTTTGAACTCTTCTTGTGTCGCTTACTCTTTTCCTTGTCCTTCTTATAACTCTTGTCTTTCTTCCTTTCTTCCTTGTTCTTATCCTTCTTGTGTGGGCACTCGGCAATGAAGTGTCCGGTTTCACCACATTCATAGCATTTTCTTCTTGAACTTTTTGAAGATTTTGATTTGCCGGAGTCCTTTTTGCCTTTGCTATTGTAGCCATTCTTCTTGAGAAATTTATTGAATCTTCTCACAAAGAACGCCATTTCTTCCATGTTCATTTGTCCATCTTCATCATCACTGCTTGAGCTATCATCATTTACTTTTGACACTTTGCTTGCCTTCAAAGTTATACTCTTTTTCTTTGTAGATTGAGCCATCTCTTTAATATTAAATGCCTCTTGGTCCATCAACTCAGCACTAAGAATCCTTCCAAGCACTTCATGCGGTGTGATTAAGTGATAGTTGTCTCTATCTAGGATCATTTGCACCAAGTGGCGATTGGTTGGAGTGATAGCCCGGAGTAGAATCTTGACCACCTCATGATCAGTGAGAGACTTGCAACCAAGCCCCTTTGCCTCATTAATCAATACCATGAGTCAATCAAACATTGTCTTGTAGTCTTCTCCTTCCTCTAGGATGAACCTTCCTAGTTTGCCATTGATAAGCTCGATCTTGATTTCCCTCACACTTGATTTGCCTTCGTAAACAACTTTAAGGGTATCCCAAATTATTTTGGCTTCTTCAAATCCGTTAACTCGGTTGAATTCACTTGGGCTCAAGGCACCAAATAATGCATTGACGGCTTGATAGTTGCGGAAGGAGTCATTTTCCTCATCGGCAGTGAGGTTCTCCGGTTTCTTGGGCTTGAAACCTGTTTCTACAATTCTCCAAGTAGAAGGATGAATAGACATTAGATACATCTTCATCTTATGCCTCCATTGCGGGTAGTATGTGCCATCAAAGTGTGGCGCACGCCCCGTAGGATCAGAGACATGAGATGAGGATGTTGCATCATTATAAACATAAGGAATAGCAACCTTTTTGTTACCTTCACTTGAAGTCTCGATCTCGATATCGTTTTTGTTGTTCGGCATGATTCTCCAAGCTGTTAAGCTCAAGACAGGAGGTTAGGCTCTGATACCAATTGAAAGGATCGCTATGCCACTTAGAGGGGTGAATAGGCGAATAAAACAAAACTTCGGAATTAATAAAGTTAAACAGTAACCAGTCGGTCGGATGTTCCGATGAGGATCGGATGTTCCGACCGGATCCAGTAACCCCTGCGTCGGGTGTTCTAATCTGGATCGGATGTTCCGACCGGCGTTGGATGTTCCGATCCTGGGTATTCTGGAATTGTCGAAAACCTGCAGAAAAACTATTTTCTCGTAAAATCAAGGTTAGATCTATTCTAGAATATTTAGAACAGGCCAACACTAATAGTAAAAACAACTAAATCAAGACTAAGACAAAAACACAGCGATTTTTGTTTACCGATGTTCGGATCTTTGAAAGGAGATCCTACTCACCGTTAGGGAAGACACAAAGCCCGGATCACCAAGACCCTAATCGTCTTACCAGCGAAGCACAAAGCACTCACCGGCGATCACTAGTTGAATCATTTTCCTTGTGGAGGTAGATTCGCACCTTCACAAACTTCGGAGGCACGCCACACAAAGATCGGCGACTCACCGGCGACACCTAGCCATCTAGGAGCCCTTCAAACCTCCAAGAGTAACAAACGCGATGAAGAAAGTAGGAATCGCTAAGTGCTCAAAATTGGATGACTTTAGTTTGTGTAGCACTTGGGTTTCCTTGATCTCTCTAGATCTAGATCTCACAAGATGAACAAGAGAGAGACAAAGGCTAGGGTTCTTGAGAGAGATGATGAACAGGAAGTATTAGGTTCAAATCAGGGTGAAATCAGAGTGAGTAACCTTTGGCAGGTATTAGAGGAGGTCTTAAATAGGGATTCTCGAAAAGTAGCCGTTGCTGCAGTTAAACCCGCATCGGATCTTCTGACCCCATCAGATGTTCCGACCCGCGTCGGATGTTCCGACCGAAGTTCCGATGGACCCCTTACTGGATGACATAAAAACTGGCAGACTGGATTACCATCGGATGTTCCGACCCTCGTCGGATGTTCTGATGACATAGGTTTTGTATAGGGTGTATTTTGAGTGGAAAACTCATACGAACTTCGAGAAACCTATTTTGAGCACTTAGAAACCTTTATATGCTTCTCCATTGCATCCCTCTTTATAGTACGGCATCCCTAGGACTCAATAAATAAAGATTTACAAATAAAAGATAGTCTTGATGCCTTCTTGCAACACATTCACTATTGAAGGATGCACCATCACATGTAAACATGTACCTCATGGAATTAACTTGTATAACATCTGTGCACAATTCTCTAATAGAAATATTAGCTCTATAATTGTTACTCATTAATCACCAAAATTACTAAAGGGCCTAGATGCACTTTCAGTGTACTTCTCTTGACTTATAAATGTCCCAGTCTTGAGTTGTTTGATTTGAAAACCCAAGAAGATGTTCAGCTCACCCATCATCGACATATCGAACTCTGCAGCCATCATCGCACTGAAGTTTTGTACAATCTTCTCACTTGAGCTCCCAAAGATGATGTCGTCAACATAGACTTCGCACAGGAATAAATGTCCATCATCCACCTTGGTGAAGAGTGTGGAATCCACTCTCCCAAAACTGAATCCCTTGAAGATGAGAAAATTTCTGAGTCTCTCATACCAAGCCCTGGGAGAAATCTCTGAGTCTCTCATACCAAGCCCTAGGAGCTTGCTTTAGCCTATACAAAGCCTTGGACAATTTGTATACATGATCGGGGTGCTTCGGGTCTTTAAATCCTAGAGGTTGCTCAACATAGACCAGCTCTTCAATGTAGCCATTCAAGAAGACGCTCTTGACATCCATTTGCTTCAAAGTGATGTTGTGACAAGTGGAGAATGCCATAAGCAGTCTAATAGCATCATGTCTGGCCACAGGTGCATAAGTGTCTCCACAATCCACACCCTCGACCTGAGTGAAACCCTGAGCCACAAGTCTTGCCTTGTTTCTGACAACCAATCTAAATTCATCTGTCTTGTTCTTGAATACCCATTTGGTGCCAATCACATTGCAATCCTTGGGTCGCTCCACAAGTGTCCAAATTTTGTTTCTCTCAAAGTTGTTTAGCTCCTTATCAGTGTTTTAAATAGCGCGCTAAAGTGTTTAGCGAAGGCCTCCAAGAAACACTAAGCAACGCTAAGCCATTTAGCGTTTTTCCAAAAACATGCAAAATGCTGGGATTCACAACAGCTATTTAAATTCAACAAGCCAAGTAACCAACATAAATTAGTTCTGCAGCTCTTCTGTATATTAGTCTAACAGCACACAAACATAGGACACAAACTCAGTACGAAACGGAGCCAAGCAGTAGATGGACTCAATCTTCATCTTCAACCAACGAGATGGACTTATCAGATGAAGATGAAGCAGATGGTGATTGCATGTCAAATTTGGCCCAAACGCTATAGCGACGCTAAATTGGACTGTTTGCGGCGCGGTTTAGCGTGCTATTTCGCGCTATAGCGGTCTTAGCGTCAATAGCGTTAAAATGGGCAATAGCGTAGCGCTGGCGTCTCCAAAACGCTATAGCGGCGCTATAGCGACGCTATAGCGCGCTATTTAAATCCATGCTCCTTATGCATGGCATTGATCCAGGCAGGGTCAGCCAATGCCTCTTCCACCTTCTTTGGCTTCAATTCAGGCACAAAAGCGTGATGCTCACAGAAGTTATCCGTCCTTGACCTTGTTTGCACGCCATGAGTCAAGTCCCCAATCACTTGCTCAGCTGGATGATCTCGAGCAATGGAGTGATGGGTCCTGATCAACTGAGAAGACTGTCCAACTGTTTGCTCAACTGTCTCGCCATCCTGCTCACAAGTGTATTTGTATGACGTGCTGGAGTCGCTCTCCGTTGGGGAAGATGAGAACGAGACCGCATCCTGATCGCTCAGACTGGTGTGAACCATCAAAGAACAGAGTCCACCCACCTTCTTCCCTATCTTGACCTGGAGACCCTACCCTTTGCTCATCCGACCTGGTCAACTTTGCAACAAAATCAGCCAGGGCCTAGGCCTTGATCTCGGTACGGGATACGAACTGGATGTCAAACTCACCCGGCTTGACTCCCCACTTCGCAACCCGGCCAGTGTCCTCCGGGTTTCGGAGAATGTCCTTGATCGGGTAAGTGGTCGGGACAATGATCTGGTGGGCTTGGAAATAGTGACGCAACTTGCGCGAGGCCATCAGCAAGGCATAGCACAACTTTTGTAGGTCGGGATAACGCTCCTTTGGCCTGGTGAGCACCTCGCTCACGTAGTAGATGGGCTGCTGGTTTCCTTCTCGTTCCACTGCCAGCACCGCGCTTGCTGCGTTTGGTGTCACCGAGAGGTACAGCAGGAGGGTTTCCCCGAGCTTGGGAGTAGTGAGGACGGGTGGCGAGGCAAGGTACTGCTTAAGCTGCAGAAACGCGGCCTCAGCCTCCTCAGTCCACTCGAAATTGTCGTGCTTGCGGAGCAACTTGCAGAAAGGCGCGCTTCGGTCTCCGAGGCAGGAGATGAAACGGCTTAGGGCCGTCATTTTGCCTGTGAGAGACTGGATGTCCTTCACGCAGGTCGGCGACCTCATTTTTTCGACGGCCTCGATCTTTTCGGGGTTTGCACCGATGCTTGCCCCACCGATTACGTAGGGTAGGAGCATGCCGGACTTGACACCAAAGACGCATTTCTCGGGGTTTAGCTTGACCCACTGCTGTCTCAGGCTGTCAAATGTTTCTCGTAGGTCGGACACGTGATCACGGGCGTCCTTGCTCTTAACTACGATATTGTCCACGTAAACTTCTACGTTGTGCCCTATTTGATCAGGGAGAGTTTTTTGCATGAGACGCTGGAACGTGGCCCCAGCATTTCTGAGACCAAAAGACATGGTCGTACTTAGTTAACCCGAAGGAAGGTAATGAGCTCGAGTTCCTACTTAGGCTCGAGGGTTGTCCCCACGTGGACCACCTTAGAGGGGTTGGTCTCCGTGAGGACGATGGTTTTGGTGGGCTCCTGCGGCTGCAGTGCCACCTTAGGGCGCGCTGTGGAGCGCTCCTTGCCGCTGGGACCACGGGTAGGGAGCTATCCTACCATGGCCAGCGCGGTCTCGTCGCAATCGAGGGTCGTCTTGTGGTTCCCCCGGACGGTGATGACTCCCTTTGGCGCCGGCATCTTCAGGCAATGGTAGGCGTGGTGGGAGACCGCCAATCCGCCATGAACTTGGAGAGCGCGGGATGACCCAAGATGGCGTTGTAGGGGAGCTCGGATTCCACCACCTCGAAGGTGATGTACTCTATCCGGAAGTTGGCGGAGGAGCCAAACGTGACGGGCAGCATGACTTGCCCGACGGGGCGGAGGGACGACCCTGGGACGATCCCGTGGAAGGGGACGCTGATGTCCTTGATCTTGGAGCGCGGGACCTGCATGAGGCCCAGGACGCGCGCCTAATGATGTCTAGCGAGCTCCTGCTGTCCACGAGGACGCGGTCGACTCGAGTGTTGCTGATGGTGGGACAAAGGACCAGCGGGAGGCGCTGCGACTTGGAGAGCCCCGCCGGACAGTCCGTCACCGAAAAGGTGATGGCCTGGCTAGACCAAGGTGGAGACTCTACCGCGGGCTCGCCGCTGGAGATGTGGAGGACCTCGCGAGACGCAACCTTTAGCTCGCGGCGGGAACTGTAGGCTGACGTGCCGCCAAAGATGACGGCGATGTGGCCGCAGGCTTCAGGAAAGCCCTGGTCCTGGCCGCCCTTAGGGGGAGGCACCGCGGCCGCGCCCTCGGGTAGCTTGGGCATGGGACCGCGGCCAGCGTAGAAGTCCTCCAACTGGCGGGCCAATGTGCAGCAGTTGCGCAGGTCGTGGCCGGGGCGCTGGTGGAGCCGGCAGAAAAGACTAGGGTCATGGAATGGGTCCTCACCTCTATTCTGCTGCTGCTGCGGACGGGGAGGCCGGCCCTGATGTGGCCCCTGGCCGCCACGCGGCCTACCTCCAGCCTGGGGAGGTCGCTGCGGCCGCTGTTGTGGCGGGCGCTGCGGCGGCGGGCGCATCGGCGGAGGACGCTGCGGTGGCGGGCACTCGGGCTGGTCGGTCTCGACGGCGGCGATGAACTTGGCGGGCTGCTCAGGCTTCTTCTTCTTCTTCTTGTCCGCCTCGTTCTTGCCCGGGCCGTCGCCGACCTTGGCTTTCTTCTCCGCCTGGCCCCTTTTGCGCTCAACCGCTTCAGAGGCATTGACATAGAGGGCCACGGTGCGGAAGAGCTCACTCGCGGTATTAACCGGGTGGAGCTCGAGGTCCTCGGTGTAGCGCTGGTCCCTCACAGCATACTTTAAAGCCTCGATGATAGCCTCGTCTGAGATGCAGGGAATCGTGTTGCGGGCTCTGATGAACCAGCACACAAAGTCTTGGAGACTCTCGTCGTCCCGCTGCACCACAAGCTTGAGGTCCTGGGGGGCCCAGAGCGGGCGTAACACCCTTAGAAGCTTGTGCGGAGGGCATCCTGCAGCTGAGCCCAACTACGGATGGAACCGGGCTGTTGGTTGAACAGCCAGGTTCGGGCCATACCTTCGGCACTATGGGGAAGTAGTTGACCAAGACAATCTCGTCTCCCCCATAGCCTGGATGGCGGTGGTGTAGATAGACAGGAACTCCTCGGGATTCTTGCTCCCGTCGAACTTCTCAACTGGCCCGGGCTTGAACCTTGGTGGCCATGGCGCTTCTCGGAGAGCGCGGGAGAAGGCAGGGCATCCCGGCGCGGCCTTCGGGGGAGAGGCGTCCCGGCACGGGCCTAGGCGGGAAAACACTCCGCCTGGGGCACGTGGCGAACCGCCGGTGGAGAAGGCCGTCTGGGTCTAGCGTGAGCGGCTGCGGTTGCTACGAGAGCAGCTTTGAGTACCGCTGTAGCCGTACTAGTTCCCGCACCAGATGTTCGGGCGTCCGCCGCTGTTCTGCTCCTCATGCTGGGCGATGCCGCAGGTGATGGTACCTAGGCCTTCGGTGATGGCCGGACCTAGGTCCGCCATGGTGAAACCACGGGTCCTTTTTCAGGTCGCGGACGACCGCGTCGATAACGCGCGCCTTCTGCTTGCTGCGCAGGAGCGGGTTGGCCATCGTCTCAACAAGGTAGTCGACCGGCCGCGGCCCGGCGGGATGCCCAGGCGACTGTCCGCCTGGCGGATCCCATCCATGACGCAACGGACGGCATCGTTGAAGAAAGCCTGGGCTGTAGAGCGACGACGCAGCTGCTCCTGGGCATCCTTGTTCCCGGCGCCATCATCAGCCGCGGCCGCGAAGACGCAGCGAAACGTGCGCGAGGCCAGGGGAAACGTCCCGGTGTCGCCAGTGAAGGCAGCAGAGTCACCAAGCAGCTCGAACTCCATGAGAGTCTCGCTGACGTGGGTGACAGAGGGGTCCAGCTCAGGGAGCGACTCCTCGGTGCGAAGATCTGCCCCTGGGGCGAGAGAGGCATCGACCTCCATCTCGTCGGCCCCGGCTTCGGCGAGGTACTCCTCTCGCCAGCCCTCGTACGAAGGGACCAAGTCGTCCAGATCATCGCACTCATCGAACTCGAGGTCTAGAACCTCGTTGCAGCTCGAAATCTCAGACATGTCCGAGGGAACAGAGTGCTGAGGGCTGCTCATAGGCCCCACGGTGGCCGCCAGCTGTCGATGTCTGGGAATCGCGCTCCTGAAGAGCCGCGGATCCAGGGACCGGCAGACGAATTTGTAGTTGGTGTGAGGCCCAACGACCACCCTTCTCAGCAGCCCGGGGCGACGGCAGATTCTACGGGGGCTCAGGCCACGCGGTCTTCCCAGACAAAACCTGGTGCGATTTGGCAATCCGGGTAAGGATCCTTCGTACAGTGAGGAATAAGGGAAGAAAGGGAGAAATAGCACAAACCGTGAAGACACAAGCGATTTACCCTGGTTCGAGCCCCCACTGCCGGGTAATAGCTCTACTCCAGCCTAGTTGATTATACGGTGGAAAAACAGTACAAGAGGTGCCAAGACCGGGCTTGGAAGCGCCGGTCCCGAGCTTACAAAGGCGGTGATTAAGGACTATGGTTACTGCTAAAGAAGCTTTGGACGTGTGTGTTGCTTGAGTGGTTCTGGAGTGCTTGATCGATCCCCCTTTGAATGTCTAGGGATCTCCCTTTTATAGGCTCCGGTACCCGGTAGCATATTCCTACAAATTAATCAGATAGCTCCGGCTACAAGCAAAACACACATACTTGCTAATAAATTCCATCGGGGCCGATCCTCCATCACCCTCAACCTCCAGTGCCGATGATGACGAGGCGCAGGCAGCTATGCCAGCTGAGAAGCTCGCAGCAGAGCGGTTTTCTCTTCACCAACGCCGAAACTGCCACTGGAGAAGATGTCGCTGAAGCTACTGAACTTCATGCCGCTAAATTAATAAGCCACATGCCTGATTAGTGATGCCTCTATATATGTATAGAGGTGTGAGGGGGTAGAACACTAAACACATCATGGCATAATAGATGTGTTTATTTTCTGTGTTCTCCTATTATCGTTTTGGCACGACCTCGATCTTCTTTCCTTTTTTCCTTTTTAAAAGAAGAGGTCGTCCAAGCAACCACCACCTATAGCATGGATCAAATCTGTATAGCAATCAAAGAAGGGGCCATAGCAAAAGCAGCAGGTGGTCTGGTGAGACCAGCCCTTCCTATCGAGGAGATCGGCATTGTTGATACAGCGGTGGCTCAGAGTCCAAGCAAAGAACAATTATATATATGGAATATTTTCTTATCGAAATATCATTTTTATTCTCGTGTGGCATCTAGCTTTGTATTGAGATGACTGATTCATTGTGGAACATAATATTTTCATTTTTTTTTTGGCATTTTTCATTATTTTTTTACATGTTCCAGCGTTTTGGCATATTCTAACGGTTCTTTTATCATGTTACAACGCTTATGAAGTATATTTAAGATGTCTTACCGGGTTTTTTATTATGTTCCATAATAAGCTTTTTGTAATATTTAAATAGATTTATTGATATGTTTCAAATAATTGTATTGCTTTTTCAATGACTTAATGATGCATATTGTATGAGCAAAACATCATATTTTAATAGGCACAGCCAAATATTTCAGTGGTAATTTGTGTATGTTCGAGGAGTACATAGAATAAGTTATGAACAATTGAAATAAGCGTTCGAATTTTTTTCAGATCATACATTTGATCCACAATTGCTTAAAATAATATATATATAAGCTTGAGGTTAAGTTTGGTACAAAAGGTCCCACCTAGCCATAGAACGAAGCCATTTCCTCTTCGGCTCTTCGTCTTCCCATCAACAAGGCAACCACCCCTCACTCACACAGGTCGCGTTTCATTTTCCACGACATGGAAGGCCTCCTCCCGCTCCTCTACAAGGCCATCAAGGACCGCCGGAGCGGCCGCGTGGCATACCCCGGCGTTGGCCAAGGCGCGGGGGACGACCTTTTCGCCGCCGTCGTTGACCTCCATGACCCGGAGCAGAGGCGGCGGTGGGCTGGCTGCAGCAGGAGGTGCGTTCGCCGCTCCACTCGGCGGCGGCGGCGGAGGGGCACCGTAGGAACCTGTCGCTGGAGGAGATGGCCGGCGAGGTGTCCTCTTGCATCGGCGCCGGCGCCGCCGCGTGAGCGCCGTTCGCGCACGCGTAGCCGATTAGCCGTAGGTATCCTCGTGTTTTATGTCTAGTGTGGTGTGACCGTGTGAGTTCATCAATGTAAATATACCGGATATTTCAGCGTATGTATGTAATTTTTTAAAAAAGAATGATAATTCATGATACGATTTGAGATTCTGTGATAAGAATTATAAGCAGCTAAGTGATTCTTGTTTTTTTTAAAAGGGGGCGACTAGCGCAAGGGATTCCATCGGGAGCCCACCCCGACAGGAGCCCACCCCAACAGGATCCCTCCCCTCCACTCGCCTCACGCGCCCTCGCCACCCCCGCCGCCTCCTTCCTCCGCCCCACCCGAGGGGGTGAGGGGCAGTGCCCTTTCCACCGGCGGCCGACCGCCTTCACCCCTCCCCCGGCTCCAACGGCGCGCCACCGCCGCCTCCGCCGCCACCCCCTCCGCCGTCGCCCCCGACGAACCCCACCCACCGCCGGTCCACCGCCTTCCCGACCTCCCTCTAAAACCTGAGGAACCCAAACATTCCCGAACCCTAACCCGAAACGGCGGTGGCGAGCTCGACGGCGGCGACGGTGAGGTCAGCTCCTCTTTCCTCCTCCTCCTTCCTCCTTCCTTCTTCCTCCTCCCTTCTTCCTCGTCCCGATCAGCCCCCCCCACTCCCGATCCAACGGCCACGATGTATCCCGTCGGCGCGAGCGTAAAGAATTTCTCTTTTTAAAATCATGGTGTTTTTCTTGTACAAAAATCTTGTTCTTACACAATCTTCTCTTTGGTTTCAAATAAAGGCCGCGTAATCTACTGGATTCAATGACTGAAGAAGGTAATACCTGCATTTTTTATTAAATACTTGGCACATAATAGGCATTGCCTTTTGTCAGCAATGCAACTCCAATTGTTCATTCTTCAATGAAGACTTGAACACCATGCGTGCTTCCTTGTTTGATCAACTAATTGTACCACTGTAACACACATTTGCTTTCTTCGTCTTCGTCTGAATAAACAATAGCAAATTATTTTCACTAATAACATGATTTACTTATCCTAATAAATCTAAATGTTTTTCAGCCTTCAAGAGCATCTCTTTTTTCTGAGTTGGTGTGTGCTAGTCTTTCTGGGTATCTAGTGCAATCTTGTTTTTGACATATATTTGTTCCCGTGACACCATTTTTAATGTATATTCTATCACTTTAGAAAGTGGTTCAATAATATCAAATTAAAGTATGCACCTAGAAGTTAAAACAGAACAGAAAAATTGTTGTTTGGCGCTCAATGTTACCATTTTGGATGAACTGCCTATTCTTTGTTGTGTCAGCCACTACTTACATTACAACTGTTGTTTCCTACTTAAATACACCATCACCATATGCTGGAAGCTTGCCAAGAAAACTGCAATTAGAGGCCCTGTTCCTATTTTTTTCCTAGAAAATGAATTGTTATATGCAATTTCTGTTTTGGAGTGTTATTTTACTTACTGAACAACTCCCATATTTTTATGATGTTTTAGCTATGGAGGGTCATTCCATTTTTCCTGCCATCTAGCTTCCACATTCTACAGTTGATATACTTTTTTAAAAAAAGAGAGAGAAATAGATATACCCACAAAGCTGGTGAACCCTCACTAGAGAGGGTTTAACCATGTCATTACACAAAAAATTATATGATTAGTTTTTTATTTAAGCATTTAGGATGTGTTTGGATTGTAGTCTTCACTTACTTTACCAATTTTTTGCGTGCCATCGTATTTTGTCCAACATTTGGTTTGTGTATGTACATTAGCGAACCTTACCAAAGCATCGACGTGCCAATGTTTCCACATGCAACGCTGGGAAACGGCCTGGGCGTAGAAATCCCACGCCTAGCAATGGCGAGCCAAATGCGAGGGACAACCTTTGACACGCATGGGAATGGAACCCGACAACAGAGGCTTGGCTGCATGCATGCAGATTCTCGAATGGCGGGCCCTATCAAAGAAGCAACAGTTGCTTGCATGTTTAATTTTCTTTTGCTATTTCTTTTTGAGATTTGGATACTTGCTAAATTTTTTTCGAACCAAACATGAGCTTTACCAAAATTTTTGTCTGCAGCACAATTTTGCCACATTCTTGGCTTTGCTCCTATGTTAACAGGGGTTTTGCACATATGCCACTATAAAAAATGGGTCTCACAATTTTGCCACTGTGACTCTGACGGGGCCTCAAATTTGCTTACCTTTGAAACCCGTCCTGTGGAACAGCACTAGTCCTGGATCAGTACACTAGTGCCACACATCACATAGCTGGATCATCACATACAATAATGAACGAAACAAATTACAAGATGAACATGGTTTTCAAGTGCTGATACTGTCGGTATAATAAATACCGGGGTGTAAAGAGTCTCGGAGAAGCACCGGGCGAGGGCCCCACACGTCAGGCGGGCGAGCAGGCCCCAGCGTGTGGGCGAGTCCCTCAAGCGCCGGGCGAGGGCCCCGCACGTCAGGCGGGCGAGCAGGCCCCAGCGTGTGGGCGAGCCCCTCAAGCGCCGGGCGAGGGCCCCGCACGTCAGGCGGGCGAGCAGGCCCCAGCGTGTGGGCGAGCCCCTCAAGCGCCGGGCGAGGGCCCCGCACGTCAGGCGGGCGAGCAGGCCCCAGCGTGTGGGCGAGCCCCTCAAGCGCCGGGCGAGGGCCCCGCACGTCAGGCGGGCGAGCAGGCCCCAGCGTGTGGGCGAGCCCCTCAAGCGCCGGGCGAGGGCCCCGCACGTCAGGCGGGCGAGCAGGCCCCAGCGTGTGGGCGAGCCCCTCAAGCGCCGGGCGAGGGCCCCGCACGTCAGGCGGGCGAGCAGGCCCCAGCGTGTGGGCGAGCCCCTCAAGCGCCGGGCGAGGGCCCCACACGTCAGGCGGAATAGCAGGCCCCAGCGTGTGGACGAGCCCCTCAAGCGCCGGGCGAGGGCCCCACACGTCAGGCGGGCGAGCAGGCCCCAGCGTGTGGGCGAGCCCCTCAAGCGCCGGGCGAGGGCCCCACACGTCAGGCGGGCGAGCAGGCCCCAGCGTGTGGGCGAGCCCCTCAAGCGCCGGGCGAGGGCCCCACACGTCAGGCGGGCGAGCAGGCCCCAGCGTGTGGGCGAGCCCCTCAAGCGCCGGGCGAGGGCCCCACACGTCAGGCGGGCGAGCAGGCCCCAGCGTGTGGGCGAGCCCCTCAAGCGCCGGGCGAGGGCCCCACACGTCAGGCGGGCGAGCAGGCCCCAGCGTGTGGGCGAGCCCCTCAAGCGCCGGGCGAGGGCCCCACACGTCAGGCGGGCGAGCAGGCCCCAGCGTGTGGGCGAGCCCCTCAAGCGCCGGGCGAGGGCCCCACACGTCAGGCGGGCGAGCAGGCCCCAGCGTGTGGGCGAGCCCCTCAAGCGCCGGGCGAGGGCCCCACACGTCAGGCGGGCGAGCAGGCCCCAGCGTGTGGGCGAGCCCCTCAAGCGCCGGGCGAGGGCCCCACACGTCAGGCGGGCGAGCAGGCCCCAGCGTGTGGGCGAGCCCCTCAAGCGCCGGGCGAGGGCCCCACACGTCAGGCGGGCGAGCAGGCCCCAGCGTGTGGGCGAGCCCCTCAAGCGCCGGGCGAGGGCCCCACACGTCAGGCGGGCGAGCAGGCCCCAGCGTGTGGGCGAGCCCCTCAAGCGCCGGGCGAGGGCCCCACACGTCAGGCGGGCGAGCAGGCCCCAGCGTGTGGGCGAGCCCCTCAAGCGCCGGGCGAGGGCCCCACACGTCAGGCGGGCGAGCAGGCCCCAGCGTGTGGGCGAGCCCCTCAAGCGCCGGGCGAGGGCCCCACACGTCAGGCGGGCGAGCAGGCCCCAGCGTGTGGGCGAGCCCCTCAAGCGCCGGGCGAGGGCCCCACACGTCAGGCGGGCGAGCAGGCCCCAGCGTGTGGGCGAGCCCCTCAAGCGCCGGGCGAGGGCCCCACACGTCAGGCGGGCGAGCAGGCCCCAGCGTGTGGGCGAGCCCCGGTCTTCCTCCTTCACCGCTCGCCTTGGGGGCTGCACTGTACAAAGCCATCTTCATCTTCAATAAAGAGATAAGTTTCGTCTTTTTGTGGGCATCCGTTCTTTTTCGCAAAAAGTCTGTTAGAAAGCATTCTGTTGAAAGCTGGTAGCGCAAAAGTACTTATGGCTGATGGCCCCTTTGTTGCAAAAGGACAAACGCCTAACTTGCGGTTGGGCGAGGCAACGCGGATGGAAGTGAGGGTTCTAGCCCGGTGTGTCGGCTCGGTCTAGGCAATGCGCCAACAGCGGCACCGGCGACTAGACCGCTTCCTGAAGCTAAGCTCTCGCCACGCAACGTTTAGGGTCGGTTTGCAAGAGGCCAGAAGGGTTGAAGTTCCCAGATGCCTAAGGAAACAGCGCTCGCTTGCGGTAGAACGTTCAATCTAAAGCCTTAGGCGGCCAGGTGCCCCAGTTCAGTTTCGCAAGTTAAAATTGTGTGAAGTTCAAGTGAGGCTCACAGCAAAAGAGCAAAAGTTTGTTTGCATTGAACAGGCAACATTTACAAGGCAAAATAGACAGGGGAGTTTCGCTACTCCTCGTCTTCGTCTTCAGCTGGTGGAGCGGCGCCACCCATCATGGATACGTGGCCGGCGGCGGTGTCAACCCGCGCCTCCTCATTCCGTCTTCCGCTGGAGCGGCGCCGTCCATCATGGACACGCGGCCGGCGGCGGTGTCAACTCCCGCCTGCTCAATCCGGTCCAGCTAGCGCGAAGGCTCCCCGGTGGCGGCGTCAAGATCAAACGCGGCGTCTCGAGCAAGACAGTTGCCCAAGATAAACCGCGCTGCTTCGAGAGCGCCTTGGCGACCGTCTTCAACCGCCCGCGTTCGGATCGCCGCTGGAAGATCGCGCAAGGCTTCAGCGGCGCGTCCCACAGCGCCGGCGTACTGCGCAGCCGTCTCCTCCAGCGGGGAATACAAGGTAACGCCCAGTGGATGCAGGGCGTCCCGGAAACCGTGGTAGGCGGTGCGCAGCATGTCGGCGAGGGTTCGGAGGCGCTCGAAGTGCTCCAGGCGGAGGTCTTCGACTTCCTTGGCGGCCGAGGCAGCGGTGGCTTGTGCCGCCGCGGCCTCACGAGCCATCGCCTCCTTCGCGGCGGTTTCTTGGCCAAGGGCCCGCCGCAGCTCGCCGGCGGATCGCTCCGCCAAAGCAAGGGCTTCCTCCCGCGTTGCCCAGGTGCGGGAAAGGGTGCGAAGCCCCTCGAAAGAGCGCTCTACGTCGGCGGTCACGGCCGAGATGGCGGCGGCACCAGCGGACGCGGTGGCCAGAGGGTTCTCCGGCTGCGGCGCCGGCGAACTCTCCGCCGCCGCGGAAGCGGCCCCCGTCGAAGGAGCGGCGGGCAGGCTGGGGCTGGCAAGTCGCGCGGAGCGGAGCTCTATGCCCCAGCGTCCGCCCTGTTCCAAGAAGGACATACAGGGTTCTGGTATGCAAAAACGTGTAGCATACTAACCCTAATGCGAAATGCGTCTAAGTGCAGAAAAAGTTACCTGGAGCGGCGCGCCCCGAAAGCGAAGGCTGAAGGGGGCAGTATCAAGCCGCCGGAGGGCGCCAGAGTCGCGGTCACCGCCGTAGGAGCGGGCGCCGGCGCAAGTGACGCCGGCGCAGGAAGCACCGGCGCGACGGTGGAAGCCGGCGCGTCGGCAGGTGCCGGCCCAAGAGGAGCCGGCGCAGCGGAAGGCGAAACTGGCGCGGGCAGCGCCGGGTCTGGAAGAATCGCCGCGCTCTCGCCCGGTGGCGGAGCGGTGGCGTCAGTAGCAGGGCCCCCGCTGGCGGGGGCCGGAGGAGGCGGCGGTAGCTCAAGACTTGAGGGGCGAGCTCTCTTTGGGCTCGTCCCTCCCTCCTCCTCCTCGTCATCGTCGACGGCGAGGATGAGGCGGCGCTTTCCAAGGGTGCGGTCGGAGTCGGCCGCCACGGCAGACACAGCGGCGGCCGCGGAAGCTTCGGCGACCGTCGCCGCAGGATCGCGGATCTGTAGTGGTCCCCGGGCCACCTGGACCACGGGACCAGAGACTTCCATGGGTGGCAGCGCGTGTAAGTACACGTTGCGCTCTCGCGCATCCCAGTCGCAGAGGGGGCGGATGCCCGCGGGCAAGGAAATATTGCCCGCTGGCACGGTCAGGAGCCCCGCCAGCCATTGCCGAAGCACGTCCTCCGGCACGGTCCCTGCGGCTAGGCGCGCCAAAAGGAGACACTAGTTGGCGAACGACCAAAAGAAGATAAGACGTGCCACAAAAACACAAGATCTAGAAGAGCAAAAGAGTACTCACCTCCAGGAGCAAGGCGGGTCCCGTCATTGTCCCCGTAGTACGTCCAGGTGGGGCGCGCCCTCATTCGAAGCGGGCAGAGGCGGCGACGTAGAAAGTCTTCCATCACGTGGGCTCCGGTGAGCCCGTTTCGGCGGAGCTCCGCAAAAATCTTCCACCACGTGGGCTCCGGTGAGCCCGTTGCGGCGGAGCTTCGCAATGCGCGCCAGCATCACCTCCGTCACTGATAGGTCGTCAGGCTGAGACCCCTAGTTGGCGGTGGACTCTGCAGGGCTCTCGGGGAGGGCCAAATCGTCGCAGCCGCTAGAGTCCTCCACGTACAACCATTGCCGTTACCAATCCTTCCAGTTGGACTTGATTGGGACCGGGATGAAGGCGGCGGCCTCGCGGAGCGCGAAGTAGCAGCTCCCAACCGCACTCGAGCGCGAGCTTGTGTGCAGGACAAAGAGTCGGCGCCAGAGCGGGAGGTTTGCCGTCGTCCCCACGAACATCTCGCAAAGGTGGGCGAAGACCGACAGCGCAAATGATTGAATTGGGGGGAAGGTGCGCCACCTGGATTTCGTAGAAGGCGAGCACCCCCAAGAAGAACTCGGAGTATGGCGGGACGAGCCCCGCCAGCATCGCCCAGATGAAGGTCACGACCTCCCCGTCGCGGGGGCGTGCCGCCACGGTTCCGGCGAGGATCCGCGCGGCAGATGGCGGCACGAAGGCACGGAGCCGCTCCACTGAGTCCTCATCGG